>AP025052.1:7919737-8009747 GCA_036186865.1 Eustoma russellianum
GTCTTTTCACTACTATTTAAAACTTTCCGTGCGTGTTCTTCTTCTCAAACCTCCTTCTTCCTCACTTCGCCTGCACATCACCTTCCACTCCCGTGATCCGCGCAACTTGTTCAACAATCAATCCTAACCTCTGATTACAATATTAATCCAACGTACAAAGAGTATCCTAGACCATTTGACACGGATTATGCTTGTTTGTTATCTTCTGCACTTCTTCCCTCAAGATCAGCTTGATGATGATGACCTCCTTCAACAAGTATTATAGAAGTTCTCTAAAAGAAATACTTTGTGGTATCAAATATTCCTTCTTGGTCCTATTTACTTGTATTGTTTTTCCTAGTTGTATCTCCGCAATTTATTTTCTTATTTTTGTATTGTAATATTCTTCTACATGGAATAAAAATAAGGGCCTACAAAACCGAACGTGTTCTACCTTTTCTTGTATTGCCTTTGTTGGAAAGATTTGGTTGAAGAAAAATCTAACCAAGAATCTTTGAATCAAGATATGGATAAAGATGCATCTTGACAAACTAAGATACGTCTTTGACAAACTAGGTTTTTTAGATATACATCTTTGACAATCTGAGATTTGTAGAATCTAGGAAATTGACTTTGATAGGGACTCTTGTATTATATATTGAAACTATTGTACTATGGCAAAATCAATGAAAAAGACAAATTTTCGTTCATAGCCTAAATCTAACATGGTATCAGAGCACTGATCCAGGGGACTCAGAAAAAATCATCATAGTCCAAACAAAAAAAATTCTGTTCAATCGGGTCCAGGACTCAGATTAACATCATAGCCCTGTTTCTTTCCAAACCAAATAACCAAAACCAGATATAGTATTTGTTCGATTGTTTCCAGGACTCAGCATAGCATCATAGTCTTGCTCCCATCCAACCAAAATAACCAAAACTAGATATAGTATCTGATAAAGCCTGTCTGGTGAAATTTCCGCACCCCAGGCTGGCCAGAGCTTGCCTGAAGACCTTACAGCCCAACTGGCAAAGCTCCTTCACCAAAGCCTTGGGACACAGAATCTCAACACAAACTAAGAGACTCTTACTATAGGAGTCAAATTAAATGGGGATAATTACTCACTATGGGCTACCCTCATCCGAAAATCCATTGGAGGCAGAGGGAGGAGTTCTCACCTCACAGGAGTTCCTCCACCTCCATCAGAATCGGATTCAACATATGCAGTCTGGGTACAGAATGATGAGTGCGTTTTTACCTGGCTAATTCAAAATATTGACTCAGCTCTGGTAACTAATGTATCTCAATACCCAACTTCAAAAGCTTTGTGGGATGGACTGATGATAACATACAGATCAGGCACAGACTCCCTTCAAGTGTTTGACCTACACAAAAAGGCAAACACCCTTCGACAAGGGACCCATACATTGGAAGAATTATGGAATAAGTTCCAGATTCTATGGATGAGCATAGACATAAAAGATCCAAATCCAATGAAAGAATCAGGAGATATTCGGATCTATAACCAGAAAACTCAGGAGCAACGATTGTTTCAGTTCCTTATTGCAGTAGACGAAAAATTTGAAACAATTAAACGGGATATACTAAAACAAGAGCCTCTTCCATCAGTGGAAGTGGCCTATGGAATTATTCGAAGAGAAGAAGCAAGGATTCAGATCCTTAGATCTGACCCCTCAGAGAATATTAACTCATCATTGGGGTTTGGATTGACTACTCGAACCAACAATTTCAAGGGACGGACAATAGGACAACAACGGCGCTCAGAGACATCATCACGCCAAGGGGAGGATAAATCCAACCTAAAGTGTTCCCACTGTGGAAAAAGAAAACATACCAAGGAGAACTGCTTCTTCTTGGTCGGATTTCCAGAATGGTGGAGTACAAAAGACTCACCAGGAGGAGCAACGATTGGAAAAGGGGCAACAGTAGTGGGCATCCACATGGTCACCAGCAGCGGCTCATCAGAGGTTAAGGAACAAAGCGTCCAAGAAAACGGGATAATAGAAGAGATGGAAGACATCTCCAACAGAAAAGAAAAGGAACCAGCAGTCGAAATCTCCAAAGGAGAAATGACTCAGACATGGTGGATACAGCAGGTAAAACTGAAGAAGAATCAAAACGGACAGAAATGGAGGAAGTCTCTAGAAGGAAACCTACAATCGAAGTCTCCAGAAGGAGACCACGGTTTGAAGTCTCCAGCAGGAGACTCAACTCACAAACGGCGGAGGCAACAAGTAGGGTTGGAAATATTTCCAACCCTACTTTCCTTTTATAACCTGAAAAAATTGCATTTCGGTCCCCCGGTTTTTCTGATAATAATCCCACAGGCCCCAAATTATCTGAAACTTTCACTTCAGTCCCTCAGCCTTTCCCTTCTGTTAAATCAGTCCTCAACTCTCAAAAAGTTATTAATCCTCCCCAATATTCACCGAGTTGTGCTAATACTGTCCATACATTACACACAACCAAAACCCGCAATCCATCTTATCCTAAAACTAAATTGATATTCGATTGTGGAGCTACTGATACGATGACAAATAACATTAATGATTTTGTGTCTGTTTCAGCACCATCAAAGACACATATTGAAACAGCCAGTGGGGACCTTATACCTGTTCGGGGAGGGGGGAATCATTCAACTTTCACCTAACATATTTCTCAAGAATTGTCTATATATACCAGGATTATCACAAAAGTTATTATCACTTAGTCACATCACTCAAGAGTTACATTGTGCTGCCTGATGTATCCACATTTCTGTCTATTGCAGGATATTCGTACGAAGGAGATTATTGGGCGTGGCACTGAGCACGGAGGATTATACTACGTTGATGAAGTTGCTCATCATGGTCGGTCTATGCTTGCTCAAGGGACGATCAATCAACAACTGTGGTTGTGGCACCGCCGCTTAGGTCACCCATCTTTCAGTTATTTGAAATTGTTATTTCCGAGTCTGTTTCTTCATAATCCTACACCCTTTCAATGTGAAACTTGCATTCAATCAAAAAATCATCGAGTCACATTTCGTCCGAATAATACTAGAGTTACGAAAATGTTCTCTTTAGTACACTCAGATGTGTGGGGGCCAGCAAATGTATCGAATCATCATCATTTTCAGTATTTCATTTTATTTATTGATGATTTTTCCAGAATGACGTGGGTCGAATTTCTCAAGCATAAGTCAGAGGTATCAGAAAAATTTATGCATTTTTTCCAGCTAGTCAAAACCTTATATCACACCACCATACAAACTCTTCGATCAGATAATGGTACTGAGTATCTTCCACTAAAGCCTTTTTCAAGAACATGGCCTTATTCACCAAACTTCTTGTCCTAATACTCCCCAACAAAATGGAGTTGCAGAAAGAAAGAATCGCATAATCCTAGAAATGACACGTGCTATGTTACTTGAGTCTCATGCACCAAAATATCTTTGGCCCGATGCAGTTGGCACAACTGTCTATCTTATCAATCGCCTACCAACAAAAGCTTTGGGAAATAAAACTCCAATCCAGATACTCGCTACCCAAGCCACTATTCCACCAGCCTTAACGCTACCACCCCGTATCTTTGGATGTTCTGTCTATGTTCATATCCAGAAATCTGAACGGTCAAAACTTGATTCGTGTGCTGAAAAATGTGTATTTCTTGGGTATGCTAGACATCAAAAAGGTTATCGGCGTTATAACCCCTCCAAACGCCGCCTTTATGTCACCATGGACTGTGTCTTCCTTGAATCTGAATACTTCTTTGACTCTCCAGTCAAGTCTCAGGGGAGAATATTAGTGATCCTACGACCTTCGAGTGGTTAAATAGTTTCAGTTGTTCAGATAATGTCCAACATGAGCAAGCAGATGGCACCACTGAGCCAACTATAGTCAACGAAGTAGAAGCCAACGACTCAGTATCCGTTCCCGAGACATCTACTTCGGACAATATCCTATATGATGTAAGTCTTCCATCTTCTGAAATCCATACTATAGATTATAGTCATAATCTTAGTGAGACACAGATACGTCATCTTCCACCCAGAAGTACTAGAGGGATTCCACCAGCACGATATTCACCTGAACAAATATCCAGAACGTCAAGGTATCCGATCACTCGTAGCAGAGCATTACTAGCAACTATGTACTCAGAGAATATTCCTCGAACAGTACAGGAAGCTAAAACAAGGTCCGAATGGCAAGAGGCTATGGATGTAGAAATGCAAGCACTACGAAAGAATGAAACTTGGGAAAAATGCATTCTCCCTGAAGGAAAAAAACTGTCAGATGCCGATGGGTGTTCACCATTAAATATAAATCAGATGGAACGATTGAAAGGTACAAAGCACGACTTGTAGCAAAAGGATACACGCAGACTTATGGTGTTGATTATTCTGAGACATTCTCTCCAGTTGCTAAAATAAATACAATTCGGGTATTATTTTCTATATCTGTAAATGAAGATTGGCCACTATATCAGTTTGATGTGAAGAATGCCTTCTTGCATGGGGAATTGAAAGAAGAAGTGTATATGGAAGCTCCTCCAGGATACTCAGAGGGATTCCAGAAAGGGGAAGTATGTAAATTAAAAAAGGCATTATACGGTCTGAAACAAAGTCCAAGGGCATGGTTTGGAAGGTTTACAGCAGCAATGAAGAAAACTAACTACACTCAGATTAATGCCGATCACACACTGTTTATTCGTCGACGAGGAGACTTGGTCACATGTTTGATCATCTATGTCGATGACATGATTATTACTGAAAATGATGCACTTGAGATCTCTAGACTTCGAGAGAGACTATTTGAAGAATTTGAAATGAAAGACCTAGGAGCATTGCAGTATTTTCTTGGAGTTGAAGTGTTCCGTTCATCACAAGGTATTTTGATCTCCCAACAAAAGTACATACTTGATTTACTTGCAGAGATAGGGATAGTCGATTGCAGACCTGCTGCAACACCTATGGTCGTAAATCATAAACTACAGATCGTGCCAGGTGATCCTGTAGTAGATCAGGAACTGTATCAGAGGTTGGTCGGGAAGTTGATATATTTGTCTCTTACCCAACCTGATATTGTATATGCAGTAAGAGTTATAAGTCAGTTTATGCATCATCCACAAGAAGAGCATATGTTGGCTGCAAAACGAATTATCCGATATTTGAAAGGAACGCCAGGTCAAGGGATTCTGTTTCGGAAACATGGACATCTAAACATTGAGGTCTTTACAGATGCTGACTGGGCAGAAAATCCTAATGATCGACGATCAACTTCAGGATATTTTGCATTTATAGGAGGCAACTTAGTCACATGGAAGAGTAAAAAACAAAAGGTAGTCGCCTTGTCAAGTGCTGAAGCTGAATTTCGAGAGATTGCAAAAGGAATAGTTGAAGTATTATGGCTGAAGAAGTTGATGGGAGAAATTGGGGCTAGCACTTCACTACCTGCCAGACTAATGTGTGATAATAAGGCTGCTATTAACATCTCTGAGAATCCAGTACAACATGACAGGACCAAACATATTGAGGTCGATCGTCACTTCATTAAGGAAAACATAGAAAGTGGGGTCATTGAATTGCCATTTATCAGGTCAGAAGATCAGTTGGCCGATATTTTAACGAAAGCAGTCACAAGTAAAGTATTTGGCTCAATCTTACGCAAGTTGGGTATTGGAACTTCCACTACACAACTTGAGGGGGAGTGTTGGAAAGATTTGGTTGAAGAAAATCTAACCAAGAATCTTTGAATCAAGATCTGGATAAAGATGCATCTTGACAAACTAAGATACATCTTTGACAAACTAGGTTTTTTAGATATACATCTTTGACAATCTGAGATTTGTAGAATCTAGGAAATTGACTTTGATAGAGATTCTTGTATTATATATTGAAACTATTGTACTATGGCAAAATCAATGAAAAAGAACAAATTTTCGTTCATAGCCTAAATCTAACAGCCTTTGAATTGAATTTGTCATGCAGTTTATTCTCAATTGTTACAGCTCAGCAGTTTAGGAAAGATAACCAGGAGATCGCCAAGTAAGAACTCTTGAGTTGTCGTTGTGGGACGTGTTTGTAATCTTTCAAATGTGTGTGATATGGTTTTTTTTTTTCATTCAAGATTTCTTGTTACACGTTTACAACGTATGATTTTTTTATTGTGCTTGTCCTTGACTGCCATCTCTCTTTCGGTTTAATTAACGGATAATAATTTTAGGTAATTTTCACATCTTCGTGCTGCTTTAAATTAATTATTTTAATGCCGTAGGAGAGTAAAAAAAAAAAAAAAAAATCTCTCCTCGGCTTTCACCTTTAGTTTTGGTGATTAGGTTGTGAATTGGACTCTGTCATAAGTGCAATCTTGTGTTCCATTGTGGCATGATTTTTTTTTTATTATTTTCCATTTCTCTTTGACTTCAGTTTTCTGTTGTTGATTACTGTATTGTTTGATTCTGAGAAATGTTTATGCTACGAGATGAAGATAAAGCAACTTTGTTTTGGATATTTTTATGCTACGTGAACTTCGCTATTGAACTATTACTCTCATGGTTGGTTCCAGCTGGCCAATTGAGGTTCAAATGAGAATGTGGAGTTCTTTTATGTGCATATTGTCAACTCTTCTGCTGCTTCAAATCCTTTTTGATGCTCTGAACTTCCTTATCTCACTGCTTCATTCTCTGAGCGTATATTGTTGTTTTTTTTTTATCCAGATGGTCATCGGGGAGTGATTTGAAAACAGTTGTACTTTTTGGCTGCTCTAACCTTAGTAAAACAGGCATTTTTGCTGCTAAAAGATTGCGCCAATTCTTCAATATTCAAGAAAACCTTGTAAGTAATTACTTCACTTAAACTTGCACCTGGGTTTTTTTTCCTTCCTTCTGTTTCTTCATTTACCTTAACCAGATAGTGTTAAATAGTTTGTAAAAGCAATGGAATGAAGAGTGTGTGTTTTGAGATCAAGATGGAGGTGAAGTGGTGTTGGCATGACATAGATCGATGACATCGATCGATCGATGTTACATCGATCGATCGATGTGTCCTGGAAGCAGAGGCTGATGCCTGACTGAGGACATCGATCGATGACATCGATCGATCGATGTCACGTCGATCGATCGATGTGTCCAGAGTGCAGGGTTCGACGTTGAACTGAGGACATCGATCGATACATCGATCGATTGATGTCCTGACAGATGTGACTTTTCATGGAAATTCACATCTTTTGCACCAAGGGACATACCCAATCATCATGCAACCACCTCCAACATCTACTTGGAGGTTAAGAGCCTATAAATAGGCCATTAACACCCATTTTGAAGACTACTTTTGCATCCTATAACACACAAGTATACTACTTCCTTCTTCCATCTTCTATACACTTTTGTTTTAGAAAGTTCATAGTTTTCTCTATTCTACTTGCTGAGAATAAGAGATAATTGGCTGTTGTATCCTAGGAGGAAGTTTGTCTATAACCCTGCAGCAATTAGTGGGGGCAAATATTCCTTACGGAAAGTGTTTTGTGCACGCCTCAAAACAAGTTCGATCTTGTTTGCTCTTTCTTGTTGTCTTGTTTCCTTATTTCTAACAATCGTAAGGAATATTTAAGATGGATTCAAAGACATTCTTGAGTCAAGAGAGCATGAAGTTGGACCGATTCGATGGTACCAACTACTTGAGATGGAAGGACAAGATGTTGTTCCTGCTGACTGCTCTTCAGATTGGGTACTGTCTCGACCCAAATCTGAAGGATTTGCCAACTCCGAAAGAAGAGGACTCCGAGGAGGTCAAGGCTGCATGGAGGAAGAGACATGAGGATAATATGCTTTGCCGAGGGCATATCCTCAACAACTTGTCAGATCGTATCTACGATCTGTTCACGGCAACGTCATCACCGAAGGAGATATGGAACGCCTTGGAGTTCAAATACAACAACGAAAAACAAGACGCAGACAAATTCCAGGTGATGAGGTATTTTAATTTTAAGATGGTTTGAAAATGTTTCAGTCATGGACCAAGTGCACGAGTTGCAGGTCATTGTGTCCAAACTGAAAGAGTTGGGTGTAGAAGTTTCTGAGGCATTACAAGTAGGAGGGATCATTGCTAAGCTTCCTCCTAGTTGGAATGACTACAGGAAGAAAATTACTACACTCAACTGAATCTTTTTCCCTTGAACAACTTCAAAAGCATTTGCAAATTGAAGAAGAGACAATGAGTCTTGTAAAGAGACATGTCTCTGACGATGCACCTAGAGTGCATTATGTCAAAGGGAAAGGAGGGGTTTCGGTTGGAAACAAAAGAAAGAACTCTGATTATATTGAATCCACAGACAAAGCAGAATCCAAGAAAGGAAAGAGATGTTATAATTGTGGTAAGAAAGGACATCTCAAGAAGGACTGTTGGTTTCGTAAGAAACCAAAACAGGGCGGTAGTTCTCAGCCTACTAACAATGCAAATATGATAGAAATTGGAAGCCGATTCAATTGGTTGCAATGGTTTCGGGTTGCATGTTGGTATGGTAACAGAACTACATATGGCTGCGAACGAAATCACAAATGATTGGTGGTTCGATTCGGGTTGCAACTGTACACGTATGCAACAATAGGGCTCTATTCAAGACCTATCAAGTTGTGGATGATAGCCAACAAGTTCTGATGGGAAACCGCAGCGCCAAAAAAGTCTTGGGTAAAGAAGTGTAGAGTTAGACTTTACTTCTGGAAAGAAGTTGTTATTAGTCAATGTACTACATGTACCCGAGATTTCTAAAATCTTGTTTCTGCTAGTCTTGTTTGTAAGAGTGGATTCAAAATTGTAATGGAGGGGGACAAAATTATATTGTCCAAGAATGGTATCTTTGTCGGCAAGGGATATGCTTACGACGGGATGTTTAAGTTGAGTATAAATAAAATTCCGCAGTTTCTGTTTACTCTGTTGATTCTTCTTTTTCATTGTGGCATGATAGACTTGCACATGTTAGTAACACTACTATTAAATTCATGTCTAAGCATGCCTTAATTTCTTGTAAAGATGAAAATGAAAGAGCATGTGAAGTATGCATACAAGCAAAAATGACAAAGAAGCCGTTTCCGAAAGTTGAACGGAAACCGAACTCTTAGAACTTGTTCATTCAGATATTTGTGAATTGAATGGAGTTTTAACCCGAGGAGGAAATCGATATTTCATTACTTTCATAGATGATGCCTCTAGATATACTTACGTGTATTTACCAAGGCATAAAGATGAAGCCTTTGACATGTTCAAAGTCTATAAGATGGAAGTCGAAAATCAATCGGGATTAAAAATCAAAGTTCTAAGAAGTGATCGTGGTGGTGAATACTTTCCTCTTGAATTTAATCAATTCTGTGAGGAAAATGGTATCATACACCAGAAAATTGCCCCATATACACCCCAACAAAATGGTTTGGCATAAAGAAAAAATAGAAGTTTAGTTGACATGCTAAATGCAATTTTAATAAACTCTGGTTTGCCAAAGAATTTGTGGGAGAAGCCTTGTTAACGGCATGTCATATTCATAATAGAATTCCTTCTAAGAAGTTTAAGGTTTCTTCGTATGAATTGTGGAAGAAACGAAAACCAAATCTAAGTTATCTTAGAGTTTGTGGCTGTCTAGCCTATTATAGAGTACCGGATCCAAAGAGGACTAAGTTAGGGCCAAGAGCTCTTAAAGGTGTCTTTATTGGATATGCCGAAAACTCTAAAGCGTACAGGATTCTAGATTTAGAATCCAATGTGGTTGTTGAATCAAGAGATGTTGAATTTCTTGAGAATAAATTCTTAAGAACAGATTCAAATCAAAGTTCAACAGGTGAGAGTTTGAATGATCCTATTGTTGGTGATTTTTACTAACGATCCTTCTAGTGTTGATGATCTAAATCAAGATTCTCCAACTGAGGTTAGGAGAAAGTCAACGTGCTAGAAAGGAAAAACATTTACATCCGGATTTCATTTCTTCGCAATCCATTACTTTCTTAGTTGAAGGTAATAGGACAAAGGTATTTAATCAAATACCTATTGTACTAAGCGTTGAAGATGATCCAAAATCTATAAGGAGGCGATGCAATCGAGAGATGCATCATTTTGGAAGGAGGCTATTGATGATGAGATGAATTCGTTATTGTCTAACAATACGTGGATTCTCGCTGATTTGCCTCCAAGTTCCAAAGCTATTGGATGTAAATGGGTATTTCGCAGAAAATACAATACGGATGGTTCACTTAAAACTTTCAAGGCTAGATTAGTAGCCAAAGGCTTTTAGACAACGAGAAGGGATAGACTATTTTGACACATATGCTCCTGTAGCAAGAATCACATCCATTAGAGTGTTGATAGCATTAGCATCTATTAATAACTTGGTTATTCACCAAATGGATGTTAAGACTGCATTTCTCAATGGTGTTTTAGACGAGGAAGTCTATATGGAACAACCGGAAGGTTTTATACTTCCGGGGAATGAGCACAAAGTGTGCAAATTGATAAGGTCATTGTATGGACTGAAAACAAGCACCGAAACAATGGCATGAAAAGTTTGACACTACCATTTTGAAGGATGGTTTCCAACATAATGGTGCAGATAAGTGTGTATATTCCAAGTTTACAGACAAATATGGTGTTGTTATTTGTTTGTACGTGGATGATATGCTTATTATCGGTACTAATATGGAAGGAGTAAATGAAACTAAGAAGTATTTAACTTCACAATTCCAAATGAAAGATTTGGGTGAGGTAGATACTATCTTAGGAATTAAGGTGTCCAAACATAGTGGGGGTTTTGCTCTTTGTCAATCTCATTACATAAACAAAGTGTTGAACAAGTTCAAACACTTGGAGATCAAAGAAGCAAACACACCATTTGATGCCTCATACAAATTGACTGGACATACCGGTAGAGCGGTAGCTCAACTGGAATATGCTAGTGCGATTGGTAGTTTAATGTGTGCTATGCATTGCACTAGACCGGATATTGCCTTTGCAGTGTGTAAATTATCAAGGTATACTAGTAATCCTAGTATAGACCATTGGAAGGCAATTGGGCGAGTACTTGGGTACTTGAAAAAGACTATGGATTAGGGATTGTTTTATAGTAAATTTCCAGCCGTGTTAGAAGGTTATACTGATGCTAGTTGGATAACTAGTGTTGGTGATAACAAGTCTACTATGGGTTGGATATTTACATTGGGTGGTGGTGATGTTTCTTGGGCTTCAAACAAACAGACATGCATAACTCATTCTACGATGGAATCCAAATTCGTAGCACTGGGATCTGCAGGTAAAGAAGCTGAATGGCTGAGAAATCTATTATTGGATATAGAGTTGTGGCCACAACCGATGCCAGCCATTTCTTTACACTGTGATAGCCAAGCAACGATGTCTAGAGCTTATAGTAAAATCTATAACAGAAAATCTAGACATGTCAGCCTTAGGCATGATTATGTAAGGCATTTAATTATGGATGGTGTAATAGCCATTGCATACGTCAGATCCTGCAATAACCTGGCAGATCCGTTAACAAAGAGTCTATCAAAAGACTTGGTACAGAGTACATCTTTAGGGATGGGATTGAGACGTATGGGATAAGTTCACTTGTGATAGAAACCCAACCTTGTCTAGCATACCACTAGCCAAAGGTTCAATGGGTAAAAACAAGTCACAAAGTGAGGTATTAAAGCACTACGATTGATCTTTAAAGAATTAAGCCGCATGATATTGATCTTTAAAGAATTGGAATGTTAGTGTTAAAGGAGGGTGAGTGTTCTTTGCACTCTTAATGAAGGATTAAGAGGAATTATCTTAATCTTCACCTATATGAACATAGGAAGTGGTGCCGCTTCGACAAGCAATGATCTTGAAATGTTCATGAATACTAGGGGTAGCACAAGGCCATAAAGTGAGGTTTAAAGTGGACTTCGGTTGAAAGTGTGGTTTCATGTGTATAATGTTTCCGGTTCTAACACATAGGAATCTGATTCAAGGATTTTAAGCTATCATGATTTCGTTAGAACTTTGAGATGTTGTACTAATAAGAGGTTCAAATCGAAAGATACTTCTTAAATGCATGAAATGTCATAAGTTGCTTTACAAACTAAGTGGGGGAGTGTTAAAATAGTTTGTAAAAGCAATGGAATGAAGAGTGTGTGTTTTGAGATCAAAGATGGAGGTGAAGTGGTGTTGGCATGACATAGATCGATGACATCGATCGATCGATGTTACATCGATCGATCGATGTGTCCTGGAAGCAGAGGCTGATGCCTGACTGAGGACATCGATCGATGACATCGATCGATCGATGTCACGTCGATCGATCGATGTGTCCAGAGTGCAGGGTTCGACGTTGAACTGAGGACATCGATCGATACATCGATCGATCGATGTCCTGACAGATGTGACTTTTCATGGAAATTCACATCTTTTGCACCAAGGGACATACCCAATCATCATGCAACCACCTCCAACGTCTACTTGGAGGTTAAGAGCCTATAAATAGGCCATTAACACCCATTTTGAAGACTACTTTTGCATCCTATAACACACAAGTATACTACTTCCTTCTTCCATCTTCTATACACTTTTGTTTTAGAAAGTTCATAGTTTTCTCTATTCTACTTGCTGAGAATAAGAGATAATTCGCTGTTGTATCCTAGGAGGAAGTTTGCCTATAACCCTGCAGCAATTAGTGGGGGCAAATATTCCTTACGGAAAGTGTTTTGTGCACGCCTCAAGCCAAGTTCGATCTTGTTTGCTCTTTCTTGTTGTCTTGTTTCCTTATTTCTTAACAGGTAGCATCTGGAATCTGTGACAAGCAGTGTTATGTGTATCAGGTTTGCAGAAAAATGCTGATTGAAAGCATCATGCAAGTTCCAAATCCGCGTGTCCGGAAAGGCGACACAAAGAACTTGAATTTGCCAGGTGTAATGAAAGTAATTACTCTCCGTGGTTTAGAATCAGGGCCAACACAGTTGATAGTGCCTGAAGAAACCAAGGCTTCTGTCAGTCGGCTATTGAAAGAGGTTACTCGACTGAGTGAAACAGTACCATCAGGAGACACTAGAATTCATATTTGGCTGGATAGAACAGAATTGTTTCTTTTCTTGCTCAACAAATCATGTTTGCACCTTGTGGCATATGATGAGGAAGCTTATGCGAGACCCTGATTGAAGGGGGCGGGTGTCGGTCGGTTATCTGCATGCCAAGGCTACTGGTTGGGACTAGGCCAAGTGACCCTGTTTTGAGCGTCCCAGTGAGTTTGATTTTATGTCTCTCTACTGGGTGCATGTTCTTTCTGTAGAAAATAGAAGTATATTTTTAATATGTATTTGGTAATATAGCCGTTAGATGTATATAGCCGTTAGAAATGATTCTGATAGAAGTTTTCTTCTCTCTCCTTTGTCTATAAAAGTGTAGTAATACAGTAAAGATGTAATGAGGAAAAATCCTCTGAAACACAGTTGAATAAAAGAACTTTCAAATTCTATCTATTACAAATTTCCATATTGTATCAGAGCAATTTTCAAACAAAGAATCACTCCTGAGAAAGAGTTGTTGAATTATTCTACTCTTATCGCCACAGCAGACTCAAAGCTCTCATAGTCAAGCTTTCAAAGAAAGTTGAAGAAGACGACTGTGGAAGAAGGTAGAAGAAGAGAAATTGACTGAAATAAAAGGCGCGTGAAAAAGAGGCGGGGTATTGACGATAACCTAACCTGGGTTCATATTTTTTTTAAAAAACTCCGGTTACACAAACTCCGGTTACACCCAAAGTACAGTTGTCAAATCAATAGCTAACCTGACCTGAGTTACTTTACTTAACTCTGGTTTACTAAACTCTGGTTATACCAAAAAAAGGGACAGCTGGTAGCGAATGAGATCCTCTAACCTCCCCTCCCCGTGACCGCTCACGTGACCGCCCGCCACGTGGCAGCAAGGAGAGGTGGCGAGGCTGGATGCAGGTGACCCGCATCCAGCCTCGCCACCTCTCCTTGCTGCCACGTGGCGGACGGTCGCAAAAGGGGTAAGGGAATGGGGGGGTCAGACGATCCTGACGCAGCTGGTACTGGGCATCACGTGACAATCCACGTGTACGGAAAACAAAAAAAGGGGGTTTGTTTTACACCGTCTGATCTTCCTCAATTTAATCTGATTTGTATCTACACCGTCGGATCTGCCTAAATTTGATTGATTTTAACTTAAATTTTCGGAATCCATGTTTCCCATAAAATCTGAATGACAGATCATTTATTACATATCATACACGATACCCTCTTTACATCTTTACCTCTTTCCTTCTACCGTCTGAATGTGTTGGTATCCATCTCCATCTCTTTTCTATTGTCAATCATCAGAAATTTTATTTCAAACCCAGATCTGAAACTTGTTTCTTCCAGCTTCTCCTTCCAACTTTTGCTTCCAACCTTCTCTCTGATGGCAGAACAAGGATCCGAAGCTACTTCTTCTGTAACAGGGGCTAAATCTTCTAGGTCAACTGGGACTATTATGGATTCTTCCCCGGTTACCATTACTAACCAAAGACTGAATGGTAATAACTACTTACCTTGGAGTCGGGCTGTTGAGCTATTCATCACTGGTAGAGGTAAGAAAGAATATCTATCTGATAAAATGATTATACCTGGAGAATCGGATGAAAAATATTTAACCTGGGAAGCAGAAAATTCCATGATCATGTCATGGTTACTTGGCTCTATGACGCCAGAAATCAGCAATACTTTCATGTTGCACCCAACTGCATGCTTCGATTTGGCATGCAACAAAAGAAATGTACTCCAAAACTGATAATATCTCGGAACTGTATGAACTTGAGAGTCAACTTAAGGATATGAAGCAAGGAGACCAAACTGTTAGTCAGTTTTTCAGCTCAATGTCCCAGATCTGGCAGCAGATCGACTGTTTGGAAACATATCAATGGAAGTGTACTACAGATGACCAATTGCACCGAAAGATTAAGGAAACAAAGAGGTTGTTTGTCTTCTTATCTGGTCTTCATAAGGACTTGGATGGAGTTAGGGGAAGAATTCTTGTTACCAAACCGCTACCTGGCATGAATGCAGCTTTTTCTGAAGTGAAACAAGAAGAAAGTCGTCTCAAGTTCATGATGGGAACAAGTGGAGGTGGAGGAGTAATGTCTGAGTCATCTGCACTCATTTCAGCAGATGAAAGTAAGACAAAGGAGATATCATTGGTCTCTAGGAAGCCTGGATCTGATGAAGGGCGAAACTTTACTAAAAAATATTGCAACTTTTGTCACAGAGAAGGGCATGTGATTGAGGAGTGCTACAGGAGGCACGGATCAAAAGTTAAGCCACCTCTGCTTTTCAGAAAAAAAATTTTTAGGCAAAACTCTATGGGAAGTTCCGATAACAGTAACTCTTGGAAGTCTGATGCTAGCTGGAAGTCTGATGCTAACTCTTGAAAATCATCAAGGGCCACTGTGGCCGATGCAGGTTCTACTGAAGCCGTGTTTACTCAACCACATCTTGATGCTTTGCTCAGAGTTCTGAATAGCCAACGTTCTCAAGCTCAACCAGAACAAGTGAGAGCTACTATGGCCAGCACAGGTATGAAAGGTAAATCACCTTTGTGGATTATTGATTCAGGGGCCACTAATCACATGACCTTTGACAAATCAGGACTAAAAGATTTTGAATCACTGCATAGTCCAAAAAAGGTAAAGATTGCAAATGGGGATAGCTTAAGTATTCAGGGATATGGTAATGTTCAACTAACTGATACATTAACTCTTAAACATGTGTTATATGTTCCTGATATTGACTGCAATTTAATTTATGTAAATAAAATCATGAGTGACAATAGCTGCTGGATTGTTTTGATATCCTCTAAATGTTACTTTATTCCTATGTCTTCTCCTGTTATCCAGGAGACTTCAATGAAAGAGAAGGCAATCAAGGGGATGATTGGCAGTGCTAATCATCACAATGGGCTGTATTTCTTGGATTCTGATCATTCAGCATATTTTGGAGGCTATTCTAATATATATTTGTACATGAACAGGGGCACTGTTCCTAGAATAGATAATCATGTTTCTAGAATAGCTCTCATTTTGTTATGGCATAGACGGATGGGCCATCCCAACTTTTTATATATGAAAAAAATCAGGCCAGGTTTGTTCAACAATATTGCTCTTGATTCTTTGTCTTGTGAAACTTGTTTGTATGGGAAGCAAACTAGAGCTCAATATCCAGCAAGGGTGTACAGGGAAAGTAAGCCATTCAACCTTATACATTCAGACATTTGGGGGCCTTCAAGTTTCTTGAATGTAAACGGTTGTAGGTGGTTTGTTGTTTTTATTGATGATCATACTAGAGTAACATGGATTTATTTAATGAAACATAAATCTGAACTATCTCATATGTTTAAGACTTTTATTTGTTTGGTTCAGAACCAGTTCAACTCCACTGTAAAAACATTTAGGTCTGACAATGGGAGTGAATTTCTAGATAAGGAGGTCAAGTTATTTCTATTACAAAAGGGCATTCATCACCAAACATCAAATGTGTATACCCCACAGTAGAATGGTATTGTGGAAAGGAAACATAGGCATATATTGGGAGTGGCCATGTCCTTAATGTTCACTATGAATGTTCCTAAGTACCTGTAGGGAGAGGCTGTCCTCACAGCTACTTACTTGATTAATAGAATGCATTCAAGAGTTTTGGGTTTTGTAAGTCCAAAAGATAAACTACTAGACGTATTCCCTCATTGCTTGCCTATGTTAGAACTGCCTTTAAAAACTTTCGGGTGTGTAGCCTATGTTTACCTACAGTCCCAACAAAGGACTAAATTAGATAGGAGGTCTGTGAAATGTATATTTTTAGGATATTCTGGCATTATCAATGCTAGCACTTTGACTAATTAGTATCTTGTTTAAAGCATGCTTGCCCTCAAACATTTTCTCCATTGTGCACAAATGAATTTCACTTTCATAGCATAAATACCAATTCTCATTAGCAACTACCTTATACATGGCCATAAGAATATCATACTCAAGTTACAACGCAATGTTGTTTTGCAAGCGTGACATTATACTCATTTATGCATTCCCTAAAATCTCGTTTGACACGCTTATATTTAAGACTTAACAAATCATTCTTCTCAATCATATCATCAAATTCATCTTGCATTTTATAATGAGAAGATCTAGTACGTAAATCCATCTCGTCTTCGATGGCTATGAAACAAGAATATTCCCTTTCAAGATCATCATCACTTATAGCTATAAAAGTAAGATCCTTGTCATCATCATGGTCACCTTCGAAGTGAGATAGGATAATATCCCAATGAGCTACCTCCGCTTGAAGAGCCTTCTTTTTTAGGTAGATGGCCTTCTTATCTCTTGGGTGCGGATCCTTCACTCTTCAATCTTTCATGAAGTGACCATATTTTCCACATTTGTAACATTTGTTGTCTTGGTCCTTCATCTTATCTTTTTCTTTTAGTGGAGTTCTCTTGATAAATCGTTTAGCCTCATCTTCATTCTTTCTAGCAAATATTTTAAACCTTCTTACAAGAAGTACAAACTCATCATCCGAATCCTCCGTTTACCAACACCTTGGATGAATGTTTGATAGGATCATTTTTCTGTTGTTCTTCAAGTTGAATCTCATGAGTCATAAGATTCCCATATAATTTATCCAATGTAAGAGTTTCAAGATCTTTTGACTCTTCTATGGCCGTCACCTTTGGATTACATTCTCTTCCCAAGATATTTAGAAGTCGATGGTTAAGATCCTTTTGTTCGATCTTCTTTCCCACCGTATTAAGCAAGTTTACAAGTTTAGTGAACCGTTCGATGGTTTCTTCTATCTGTTCACCTTTAGGGACGGAAAAATTATAGAATTGCTTGATTAACATCCCCCTCCTTGCCTTTCTAACTTGAGAAGTACCCTCATGGATCATTTCCAACTTTACCCATGCTGCATGAGCTGATTGAACACCTTGAATCTTAGCTCTCTCATTTGGAGTTAGAGAACTATTCAAGATGTCAAGAGCTTTTCCATTTATAGCAAATAACAACTCTTCTTCTTGGGTTGGATTATCATAGTCAATAGGAGCCTTTGAGCCCTAAGTAACTTCTTTCAAAATGCAGTATCCACAACCCCTAAGATGGGTCTCCATGTTGGATTTCCATAGAGAATAATTATTTGGATTAAACATAGATACTTTGGTATGAATGTTTGATATGGAAGATATCAAATTTTCTTGTCTTCTTCTTCTTGTTTTAGAAGACTCACCACCCAAATATTTCCAATCATAAAGTGTTCCTTCCATACTAGATAGGATCAAGCCTTGCTATTTGACTACCAAACAATCAAGGTTTGGCTCTGATACCAATTGTTATGTCTTTGAAACACACTAGAAGGGGGGGTTGAATAGTGTGTTAATACAAGTATGGTTCTTTTTCGAATCTTTTTGCAACGGAAGTGGTATAACCAATACTTGAAGTGTTCTTTGAAGAAAATAACGAAGAAACAAAAGAACACCAAATTTATAGAGGTTCGAGTCAAAGATTCTACTCATCTACCTTCTTGTTTTGAACAAGAAGGATTTTTGAACTAGGGGATTGTTATTTCTCTTTGGGGATAACAACAACCAAAGTAAATACAAGAACAAACTAGGTTCAACAAACCTAGCTCAAGAACAATGAAAACCCAGCCTCTTTGAAACCTAGCCTCTTAAAGATCTTCTTTGCACCAAAGGGACCTTCTACGGAGTATGATGTAGCTCCTAAATCATTAACTAGCTCTTGGAATCTTGAGTTTTTCTCTAAAAAATAAGCAGTCTTGCTCCTTGACCAACAATCTAAATCATGCTCCTCACAATCCTCACTTAGAAGAAAATCACTTCTTCTTTAAAATCACACACTCTCAACAATAAAGTAATATTACAATGATTTTGAGAGCAAAAACACAAATGAAGACTTGAGAGCTTGAGGTAGAAATTTATCTTCAAAAATGAAGTCTTTCAAGCCTTATGGAGGGAAATTGCAACCGTTGGCGAGAAGAGAAGAGGGAAAAAAGACATCCTCTCACATGTTGTGATGATGTACAGGTGCCAAGCGGCAACAAAGACGAGGCAAGTCGAGGACAACAGACAAGAAGTATGACAAAGAGTTAGAGCCAAGAAGTTGATGCATTCTTGTTCAGACACGTACAAGACAAGCCTGTAAACAAAGAGTGTTTTTGGGTTCACTTACTTGAGCCCAATCTGAGTTTTTATGTGTTGTATCATATATGAGTCGTTCGTATTATTTCTTTCATCCCTTGAGTCGTTTACTTAAAGTTTCTTGTTTGTAAAGGTTGTTCTTTCGGTCTTGCATGACCAAACCTTGAGTCTTTTAGCTTGTTAGGCCTTTAGGGTTGTTTATTATGTTTCTATATTTATTTTAATTATTTTAAGGACTTGTAAGGTTGCTGGAGACGTTTGAAGACCAAAGGAGTTGAAGAGAAGCAAACCCATTTCAGAATGTAATTTTCTGGCAGAACAAGTTTTCATAAAACAGGCGTATCTCTTCAAACACAAGGGCAAATCAAGTGATTCAAATTTCGTTGGAAACACGAGACAAATATCTAGCACATTGATGTTTTGCACATTCCCAAGATCTGTCGTTATAATGGCCAAAAACATCATTGAAGTTCAAGTATTGTTTCTGCTGAATTATGTGACACATGTTTAGTAACTTGGACTTATCTCTTTAATGGATGGTCCAAATTCAGAGAACTGCATATGCTTATTTTCTACACTCAATGAGCTACAATTATCTATCAGGAGTCAAGCCTAATTCGAGCTGCAAGTGATCCGAAAACAGGCCATAATTCATACAAGTTTTCAGGAGCCCGTACAGAAAGCGTTCAGGACACCCAAACTTTGGAGGGCCATATCTAACTCATCTCATATCCAAATGAGGTGATTCAAAAGCCCAAATTCAATTTTAAAACGTGATCTAAAATGCTCAATAAGTAATAAATACCATAATCTGCTTCTAGAAGGGGTCAAACCATTTGCCAACAGATTACACATTTTTAGCCTTTTTTGTAGCCTTTTGACTAGACTTTTCTTTAGCTTTGTAGACTAGACTTTTTTTGGTCTTCTTGGCACTATTTAAAGGAGTCATGCACGACCAAATAGAGTAATAAAGCTGGAAATTTGATTCATAAGAATTCTTGGGCAAAATTAGCCTATTTTCTCTTCATAAACACTTGTGAGTTTTGTTTCTTCTGATTCTTCTTAAGAACAAGTTGAGTGTTTTCTTTGTTTCTTTGAAGATCAAAGTTAGAATCCAATCAAGGAGTGAGAAACCTTGTGGGGGATATCTAAAATCAAAGGTGTGGCCGTCCAAGAGGGTGCAAACTTGCTTGGGAAACGGGTAACTTTTGAAGGAGAAAGGCTCAAACAAAAACCTTGGTGATCAACGGCTAGGAGGGAGTTAAACTCTTGCCTACAACCGTTAAGGATCCAAGTGTTAAAGGAGACTATTCGTACGAGGCGTGACATCCGCGCATCATGTTGACACCTCATCACCTTGAAAGAGTCTTCTTAAGAGTGGTCAAAACATCTTGGGAAATATTTGCCTTTTGAGTTAAACAATAGAGAATGTTCCCCACTCCTTTGATTGGGAAAAACAAAAGTATTTTTGTCCATCAAGTTTTTGAATTAACAATAGAGGAATGTTCTCCACTACTTTGGATGGGAAGAATAAAAAATACTTTTTGTCTAAGAAGTGTAAGAGAAATAGAAAGATTAAACCATTTTGAACTTTCAGTTCGTGCTCTTCAGGCATTCTGTTTGAAACTCTTCGTACTAGATGGAGCGCTCGATGTAGTGTTCGAAACTCTCTATCTAGGAGATTCTTGTTTCTCTTACCTGATAGAGTGCTCTTATGTCGTGTTTGAAACTCTCTGTCCAAAGACTTAATTTATCCTTTACAAGATTGAGCGCTCGATGTAGTGTTCGAAACTCTCTGTCCAAGAGTTTATTATTTCTCTTACCTGATAGAGCGCTCTTATGCCGTGTTTGAAACTCTCTGGCTAAAAGCTTTATTTTCTTATTACAACATGAAGCGCTATATTCAACGTTTAATGACTTAATAGAGCATTTCTTTAGCTATATTTTCTTGAGGAGTAACATGTCCAATTCGCATGTGAAATTCCAGAAACTTTTGATTTTGAAACTTCTCTTTTTGTGAAAATCATCAAAACAAATCTTGACACCAACATCTAATTGGCCCGGCCGGTAAGAGTGACACCAACCAGTTGACCTGGCAGAATGGCAGGTCCCTCAAGTCTTACACTGGCTTCTCAGGTTTGGCCACACAAACCTTGTAAGGGTGGCATAGGGTCACATGACACCTTCTTGATGCTAATTACGTTTTTAAGTCTGCATCAGTAAAGTTAGTGCCACAGACATCACCTCCGTTATTGCCGCTACCTCAGCTGAACTTTAACCTTAGCGAGGGACCTTACTCCACTCAACCTGACAGATCAGCAAGACGTGAGAGGCCCACCGAAATTCTCCTCAGCTTAGCACAGAAGTCACTTGCTAGAGCAAACACCTGCTAGCGAGCAGTTTATACATGCAACTCGACACGTAGCGACATTAACAGCCGTGCACAAGCTAGACAGGAGACTTTTAGCATTCTTCCATAACACGTCAACATGCATGGCTGTCGAGGTCATATAAAAGAGGTAGTCACGTCCAACAATGGACCAACTTCGTTCCCGATACACCAAGATTCCATCAAACACACGAATATGAAATAGTTTCTCTAAATTTTAATATAAACACCATGATTATTGATAAACCCACAAATGATTTGAGCATGGAGGCTTTTACCTTAAGTAAATCTCCGAGCCTCTAACGTTGTTCATTCGTGCAGATCTCTAAGAATGTTAATTTTGACAACAAATAATGTCTCCGATCTAAGGCGATTATCTGAATCAACTCCAATCTAAGATGATTTTCATATCCACGTCATTTTTTTATTTGCACTCAACTTGATTGATATAACGATTCTTAAAAATATAAGACTCTTTATGGTTGCCAATACATAACTATTACACATTGTTAATCATTATTTGTAACCAATAATATATATTAAAGTATGAGGAAGTGTGATATGTTGGCAGTAACGACGATAAAGAAATAGAGGGACCACTTCGAACCATTATGATATTTCGTATTGTATAGAATAAAATATCTCGTAATTGCACATTGATTATATTAAAAACAAAGGAAGCATAATATAAGCTATCTACTCTTCAAGTAGAACCAGACTTTCAACAAAATTAACATCCACGCCCCCATACGGAATATCACCAACCGCTTTCCAACCTTCATGATCATAATAGTCAGGATCCTCATAATTAGCATTGTCATCACGGTCCAACCGAAGCCTCTCTACCGCACTCAAGTCATCAAGGTTTATTGCACCGATCCGTGGAGGCCGTGTATTCCAATATATAATTCTGCCACTGAGACTGAATCCAACAATATCATTATAAAAAGAACCATAACTGTCACTTTCATAAATGAACTCCTTCCACTTGACCTGCCCACTGCTGTCCCTCTCCATCACAAAGACACCGATCCTCCACACACCTTCCCATCCGGCAGCCATCAGTGCAGGTGAACCATTTTTCTTAAGCATTTCATAAGGATTTTCAAGACCAAGCTCATAATGAGGAGCCGGTGTATCTATTTCGTGAAACAGTTCAGTATACAGGTCAAAGCATTGCAAACGGTATGGCTTCCTACCATCACAGGGTGTCCAATACAGGCATCCATCCACAAAAGTCCCAGGTTCAATACAAGGCAGAACGTCAGTTGGCGCATCTATAACCTTCCATTTCCCACTGTTAAGACTGTAAATTTCTGCTTTAATATTCCTAACAGGAGAATCGGAATTAGTAATAGAACAAAAAATCCGAACCACCTTGTAATCATTCTGCACCTCGCAATACCCAAAACCTAAAACAACATTAGTGGCAGCTGCCTCTTCAAGCAAGTCCAAGTAGCATGAACACTCTGCATTTAATTTCTTATACTTCTGGATGGACGGGTTAACCAAGTAAATATCACGGCCATGATGGTCATTAGGAAAATCGGTTAGGCAAACCAACCCGTTACAAGATCCGACCAAAGATAGATCCTCAGCCCGAGTTTCGAAAGGGAATTTAAGTGGGAATTGAAGTTCCGGGTGGCGGGTCAGGACATTATTATTGTCAGTCATGAGTAGGATATGTTTCTCTCCCATTCGTTGTAGGACAACAAGAATATAGTTATTGTAAGGATTAGAAACGGATAGGGCGAGGTGGTCAGAAATGAAGGCCTGGGTTTTAATGATGAAAAGCCACCTCTTGCAAACACAAAGGGACCGGACAATCGATTTGATAGGCAGCCGTATGAGGATGGCAATAACCAATTCGTCAGGAAGATCAACAACAGATTCAGATTCAGATTCACCCTCAAGAGTCACAGGGGACAAGTTCTTGGGTGAGTCATGCCCCTTTGTTTCGGACATGTCTGTTAAATTTGGTCCTTGGTCTTCTTCCTTCTTAGTGGCTTCCTGGACAAAAATATACGAAATAAAGTTTAAAAAACAATTAATTTTCAACAAAGAAGCCCAATTACAAAAATAATCTGAAAGGTTTTTTCTCGATTTTTTTTTAATTTCAGCGACGGTATAAAAAGGGCGGGTGGACGAAGGCAGAGAAAACGTCTGAAACATTGAAACAATTCAGAGATAATCGTAAAATACAAACAAAAAATTCTACAAATAGATAAAAAAATGAAACAACAACGACAGTTCTATTCTTTACCCCGTGATGATTTTTCTCGCAAATCTATGTCAAAACACTCATCATTCCCATAACAAATAATTGAATAAATATGAACTTAAGGCAACTAAAAAATAATTGCAGAAATCACAGATCAAGAATTGAAGGTTACGAAAGTTCGAGAGAAACCTGAATCTGAAGCCGCTGAAATCTATCCTCTAACATCTCTCTTTCTTCTCTTTTTCTCCGTTGCACTTTGAGATCTAGGCAAATCTTTATCGGAATCCTATGGTATTTTTATAGAGGTGGAAAAGGACCATTGATATTCCGACATCACGTGTACTATACTTCAAATCCGTTACAAATTACCTGGACCTTACATGTGGGGTCAACTCTTGATGTGATTTGGAACAGAAAATCTCTTAATCTATTTTATGTCCTATTGTCTAACTTTGTCATGTGTGTTTGAATCAAGAGTTAGAATCTTCTAACACATTCCATGTTTTATTTACTATTCCGCTTAATCAGATCATATTGTTTGCATTTAATTCATCTAAAATAGTTATATATTGCATCATCATCATCATCCGAACCTAGTATATCCCAAAGATAGCAAAAGCTATCGTTAGGGTCTGGGGAGAGTAAGTGGTAGGCAGACAATACCTATATCCCAAGGGATAGAGAGTCTGATTCCAGTGAGACCCCCTGCTCTATATGTACCTGCATAAATGACATAATAATAATAGAGATATGTTATGCTAGGAAATTCAAGAAATACAAAAAAAAGACTTTCGATATTAAAATACACATCATGTGTATATGGCCATGTAATGTAAAACAACGGTATAATATACGCAACCAAATGGACAACGTAGATAGTGTCTACGACTATATATGTCCCTAAATATACTCTAATCTTATGTCTCCATGAACTCCTATTTAGGTTGGCACGTTGATTTCGGTTTGTCCGCCATCCTATTTTTGTGTCTGACAATTTGATGCGTTGGCAAGTTTGGAAGATCAAATGTGATGGATTTGTGGATCGATAGTTTACTTTTTAGTCTGATAGGTCGAGTTTGTGAAGATTATTGAATTACGGGGTTGGATTTGATAGGTTTGTCAGCCATAGCTTGATTGTGCGTAGACGGTGAAGGTTGATTGTTTGCCATAGGTGAAGAATTATGATATGGAAATGTACTGAAATTCATCAATAGCATTCTGATACTATGTTAAAATTCATTCACCATGTGTTTACACTCGATTAACACAGTTATTCATGAAGAATGAATCATGTGAACTCAACCTGTGAATATGACAAAGAATGAAAGAAGAGAAGAGAGAGAATCAACAACTGAATTGATACTTGGAATTTCCTCCAGAAAAAGATATGTTCGACCTAATGCCCACTGTACAGAAATAGGCACACGAAGAAGAAGAAGTGTCCCGCCAAATACAAATTAGTGGTGAACTTACCACTCTATCTTTACTAACTGTTTGTCTACATTAAGTAACAAAGGGTACAATTGTCATTTGTGCTTCTACTTCTCAACTGTCAGAATGTTTTTGGTGTATCTTGAACAACTTGACTTGAAGGCCGCCTTTTTTTACATCTATTTGGAGAAAGAAATTTATGTGTTATACACTGAAGGTTAATTAAAGGACAAGAGGGTCTGTGTGCAAATTGAAAAAAGTTCATAGGTTTGGGGTAAGCCCCAAAACAATGTATAAATGGTTTGATAAATTAATGGGTAGTCATAGATTTAGACAAGGACATATGGACCATTGCTACTTCAAGTTTTTTTAGTGGTTCTTATATTACTTTGCTTTTGTAAGTCAATGACATGCTTGTTACGAGAGGTAGTATGAATCTATTAAAGCAAGAGTTAGTGTAAGAATTTGAGATAAAAGACTTGGGTTCAGCAAGTCAAATTCTAGGCATGTGTATCTCTCGAGATCGAGTGGCAAGTTCGTTGATCTTGTCGCAAGAAAACATACATCAACAAAGTGTTGGATCGATTTTATGTGCAAGATGCTAACCCGAGAATTACACCGTGGGGAGTACAACTCAAGTTGTCGAAAACTCAGTCACCATAAACGATCGAGCAGAATTATATGGACAATGTATTGTATTCATCGGCCATGGGTAGTCTCATTACGCCATGGTATGTACGAGACCTGACATAACTCATACAGTTGGAGTAGTGAGTCATTACATGGCAAATCTCTTTGCCGCACACTGGGAGAAAGTAAAATGGGTGCCGAGATATTTGAAGGGTACCACGAATGTTGCATTATACTGTAAGAAAAATAGTGCCAGACTTGAAGTTGTCTTTGATGCAGACCTTGGTGGTGATACGGGCGGCTAAAAGAGTATGTCTGGTTATGTTTTCATGTATGGTGGTACAATAGTAAATTGGATGTTAAGACCGTAAAATTTCATAGCACTTTCTATGATGGCAGCTAAGTATGTCACAATTTCAGAGGCTAAAAAGGATGGTACGGTTAATTTTCTGAAATAAATTGGAAAAGATCAAGGTAGCATGCTACTCTTCACCAATAGCCAAAGTGCTTTATGTCTCGTAGAGAATCCGATGTATCATGCGAGGACGAAGCATATTCAACTGAAGTATCATTACATACGTGAATTAATGGACAACAGGACTTTGTCATTAAGGAAAATTTCAGCTGTAATAAATCCTATGGAGATGTTCACGAAAGTTGTCACCACTGGCATTAGTTGTCCCAGTGTTGGTGACCTTATTTTGGATGTTGGAGTGCGCAAAATACAACGAAAAAAGGTTGATCGTTGAATGACAAATGTCGCAAACTTCTCTTAAAGTGGGAGATTGTTAAGTATGAAGACAAGTATTGTCAAAATTGAATCAAGCAATTGAAAAATAAAGCATCGAATGAAAAGAGAGAGGAAAACTCAGAGAGAGAAAACAATAGCACAAGAATGAATTGGGACTGCAAAGATTTCAACTGAATCTTCGATCTCGTCCAACCCGTTGCAACACAGCAGTTATAACAGAAAAACAAATACAAAGTTACCAAATTGCCCTTATTATCAAACACTATAATACATGAACTAAGGGCAAAATAGTCTTTTCACTCCTATTTAAAACTTCCCACGCGTCTTCTTCTTCTCTAACCTCATTCTTCCTCACTTCGCCTACACATCACCTTCCACTGCCGTGATCCATCCACGCAACTTGTTCAAAAATCAATCCTAACCTCTGATTATAATATTAATCCAACGTATAGAGATTATACTGGACCATTTGACACGGATTGTGTTTGTTTGTTATCTTCTGCACTTATTCCCTCAAGATCAGCTTGCTGATGATGACCTCTTTCAACACCCCTCCCCCCCCCCCCTTCAATCCTGGCTGAGCAAACAGATTGCAAACCCCTAAAGCCTCAGTCAAGATGTTTAATCTGTGTGAATCTAATGCATTGGTGAAAATGTCAGTAAGCTGCAATCTGGTACTAATAGGCACATGTCTGATAATACCTTCTTGGTACTTGTCTCTTACAATATGGGAATCAATTTTATGTGCTTAGTTATCTCATGAAACACTGGATTTTCTACAATGTAAATCGCACTCCTATTATCACAAAATAGATCAACTCGCTCAGTATGATCAACCTTCAAGTCCTTCAACAAGTAGAGTATCCATTGCACCTCCAAGTTGCTGAGGCAATAGCTCTATATTCTGCTTCTGATGAGGACTTGGAGAATGTGGTTTGCTTCTTATCCTTCTAAGATATCAATGAGTTTTCAAGCAATGCACAATATCCTGTTACGGATTTCCTTGTCTCTGAACATCCTCCCAATCTGAGTCTGAAAAGGCTGTTATATTCAAATCACCTGTGCTTGGATAGAAAAGTCCTTGCCCTGGTGTGCCTTTCAAATATCTCAATACTCTCTACACGGCCTTGAGATGTAAGCTAGTATGAACATCGAGGAACTGGCTGAGTTGTTATATAGCGTAGGTGATATCTGGTCTGGTAATGGTCAAGTACAACAGTTTTCCAATCATTCTTCTATACCCAGATACGTGTTCTATCAATTCTGAATCATTGTGTGTCAACTTCAAGTTTTGCTCCATGGGGCTCTTGGCAGGCTTAGAGACCAGGGTTCCATTTGCTTGAAGCAGCTACAATGTGTACTTCCTTTAACACAACACAATTTCACTTGAGACCTGGCCACTTCTAAGCCCAAAAAATATTTGAGAGCACCAAGGTCCTTAATGTGAAAGACTTGACGCAGAGAATCTTTAAGAGCCTCAATTTCAGACAGAGAATAACTGGCCACCAAGATGTCATCTACATAAACAAGAAAAACAAGGAATGTGCCTGCAGTTTCTTTGGTGAACATGTTGTAATCATGTTTGGATTGCTTATATCCGTTGGTCAAGAGAAACTGAGTGAGTTTCTCATTTCATTGCCTACTAGCTTGCTCTAAACCATATAAGGATTTGGTGAGCTTACAAACTGTACCAGGAGCAGGAGAGGATACACCCTCAGGCAAGGTCATATAGATTTCTTGATGTAAATCACCGTGAAAAAAGACATTATTGATATCAAATTGATGAAGATGCCAGT
The DNA here is from genome assembly GCA_036186865.1 of Eustoma russellianum. NCBI lineage: Eukaryota > Viridiplantae > Streptophyta > Magnoliopsida > Gentianales > Gentianaceae > Eustoma > Eustoma russellianum. The sequence goes on from AP025052.1 coordinate 7,948,149, forward strand.
TCCTAAGGGAGGCTAATGCAATGATGAGCCTAACAGTTGTCATTTTGGCAAAGGAGAAAAGGTGTCACCGTAGTTAATTCCAGCTTGTTGAGTGTAGCCCTTGGCCACCAACCAAGCCTTATATCGTTCAATGCTTCCATCTGCCTTCCTCTTTATTTTGCATACCCATTTGCATCCAATTGGTCTTTTACCTGCAGGTAACTGGACCAAACACCAAGTATCATTAGCCTTCAAGGCTACCAGTTTAGCTTGCATGACTTGCTGCCAGTGAGCTGACTGTGCCCCTTGATGATAAGTTATAGATTCTTGCTGCAAACTAATGTTAAGCACATAATTTTTGTATTTTGGTGTTAACTGATGCAAGGAGTAATGAGACTGAAGGTGATACTTAGTGTCAGAAGTGATAAGATGATTACAGCAATAATCATGTAGGTAGGTAGGTGGTTTTCTTTGTCTAGCAAATCTTGGTGAAGATTCAGATGCTGATATATGAGGAAAAGTAAGATCAGAAATCAACCTTTGATCATCTGGATCAATAATGAGGGGGATGTCTAAAGTGAATTCAGGGCTAGGTTGTGGGACTGTGTTGGTTGAATGCGAGGGTGAGGTGGAAGACAATGACTGAGGAGAGAAGCTAGGTGTAGAAGTATCAGGTGAAGAGTGCACAGAAAGACTTGGTGTTTGGTAGGAAGAGACATGAGACTGTGGCACATAGTATGAGAAAATTAAAGGGTCAGTGAAGTACCTGGGAGATGCAAGTTCTATTTGGATAGGTGGTTTAGTATGCTTGACATTTGAGTTGGGATCGCAGGAAAAGTGATGTTCATCAAGTTGAACATCTCTAGACACAAAGATGGCTTTGGTTTCAAGGTTATGTAAAATATAACCTTTTGTGGTAGAAGAGATTCCAAGAAAAAGACATTTAATGGCCCTAGGAATGAACTTATGTTTGACAGGTAACTGGTTATAGGCATATGCAAGACATCCAAAAACTTTAAGATGTTGGTAGACAGGTTTATTCTTGTATAATATTTCAAATGGAGTTTTGTGATGAAGGATGGAGGTAGGTATGAGATTAATGAGATATACAGCATGTTGGATAGGAAAGCTCCAATAGGACATGGGCAGACAAGCTTGGAACTTAGTGATCTTGCAACTGTAAGTATATGTTGATGTTTTCTTTCCACCGCACCATTTTGTTGTGGTGTGTAAACACAACTTTTCTAATGGATCATGTCATGTTTCATGTAAAACTCATGCATATTAAACTCCTGGCCATTATCTGTTCTAAGGACTTTGATGGTCTTGCCAAATTGAGTAACAACAAACTGACAGAAGTTTTGTATTAGACTTCTAACTTCACATTTTGACTTCAACAAGTAGACCCAAACATATCTACTGTAGTCATCTACAATTGTAATGAAAAATCTTTGGGCATATAATGTGGGGTGCCTGTTTGGCCCCCAAATATAAACATGGACCAAATCAAAAGGATCTTTACAAACTCTAAAGGAAACAGGAAAGGGGAGCCTTTTGAGCTTGGCTAGAGGACATATAGAGCAAGGAATGGAGAGTTCTTGTGCTGACACTAAAGCATCATGTTTCTAGATTTTATTTATTCTGGGCATTGAGGCATGCCCCAACCTACAATGCCATAGTTCATTAGCTTTGTCAGAAAATTTTGTAGTAAGACAAGTTGGCACGACACTTAAGACTTCAATTCCTTGTAGATAGAATAAGCTAGAATTATTTCACTAAACCAATCATCCCCTTAGATAATTGATCATGGATCAAACAAGTGTCACAATGAAACTGAATAAGCAAGCTGGGATCAGAGGTGAGCTTACTAAGTGATAAAAGATTAAAGGCAAAAACTGGAACATATAAGACATCTTTGAGAATCAGATATGGATTGACAAAAACTGTGCCAATATGAGTTGTTGCAACTGTCATCTTTGTAGGCAGCTTAATGGAAATGTGGTTTACAGGTCTGTAAGCAGAAAAAAGGGAGACGTTTGATGCAATATGATCAGTTGTACTAGAATCCAAAATCCATATGTTTAAGACATTAGTAGGAGTGTTACCTGTAAACTTACCAGTCTGAGCAGACATGAAAGCACCCTGAACAGCAGGCCTCACTCCTTCCTCTGAACTTTCTTCTTGCTTATTCAACCATTCCAGCAATTTCTGATTTTGTTGAGGAGTTAACATCAACGATTGAACACTCCTCTCAACCTGACTCACTTTAGGTTCTACTTCAACAACCTCAGACATATTAATTCTAGGTTTAGATGGAGTGAACCCCGGAGGGTATCCGTGCTTCTTAAAGCATCTGTCAACAGTATGTCCCAGCATACCACAATGAGTGCATTGATAACGTCTGTTATCACCTTGAGAGTACCTACCACCACCTCTTTTATACCCAGCAGTATGTTGCCTCTTTACATGAGCATTGGCAACCAGACTCTCTATACTTTCAACACCATCACTCATCAACGCAGCATTACCATCAAGAACAACCACAGAGGACTCAGACATAATTTCCTCTCAAATTTTAAATCCATTGAAAACGCAGTATTGATATCAGGTAGGGGTGTTATCACAAACACTTGTGACTTAACTGGATCAAAATTATCATTTAATCCTTTCACAAACTTAATGACATAGTCACTCTCAACAAATTTCTTCATGTGTACTGTTATATTACACCTACAACCTCTACAATTACAAGCAGGCACAGGTCTTAAAGCCATAAGTTCTTCCCAAACTACTTTCATATTTGTGAAGTAATCAGTCACAGACAATGTATCCTGCTTTATACAGTAGAATTTACTTGCCTCCATACACGATATAATGGATCAATTTCTAATGGTTTTGGAATCATACCACCTATGAAGCCAATTTTATTCTTCACTAGCAACGCCACTATGAGTGTACGGCTCCAGGTGTGGAAGTTGTGAGTGCTCAACGGAGGCTGGGCCAACATAGTCGGAGGACTGTCACCAGGATGTAGATAGAATGAATTTTGTAGTGTGTTCTCTGATGTTTGATTCTGATTTGTTCTTGTTTCGAATATTATGTTCTATGAGTTACTCTCCACATGAGTTCCTCGATTATTGATTAGGGAAGCCATTACAGAAGCAATTCAAAATGAACAAAAGAATAGGAATATAATCACAGCACACCCTCAAGCCAAATCAATTGCGATCGCAACAAGACTCTGATACCATTTCAAAATTGAATCAAGCAATCGAAAATAAAGCATCGAATGAAAAGAGAGAGGAAAACTCAGAGAGAGAAAACAATAGCACAAGAATGAATTGGAACTGCAAAGATTTCAACTGAATCTTCGATCTCGTCCAACCCGTTGCAACACAGCGGTTATAACAAAAAAACAAATACAAAGTTACCAAATTGCCCTTATTATCAAAACACTATAATACATGAACTAAGGGCAAAATAGTCTTTTCACTACTATTTAAAACTTTCCGCGCGTGTTCTTCTTCTCAAACCTCCTTTCTCCTCACTTCGCCTGCACATCACCTTCCACTCCCGTGATCCATCCGCGCAACTTGTTCAACAATCAATCCTAACCTCTGATTACAATATTAATCCAACGTACAAAGATTATCCTAGACCATTTGACACGGATTATGCTTGTTTGTTATCTTCTGCACTTCTTCCCTCAAGATCAGCTTGATGATGATGACCTCCTTCAACAAGTATTATAGAAGTTCTCTAAAAGAAATACTTTGTGGTATCAAATATTCCTTCTTGGTCCTATTTACTTGTATTGTTTTTCCTAGTTGTATCTCCGCAATTTATTTTCTTATTTTTGTATTGTAATATTCTTCTACATGGAATAAAAATAAGGGCCTACAAAACCGAACGTGTTCTACCTTTTCTTGTATTGCCTTTGAATTGAATTTGTCATGCAATTTATTCTCAATTGTTACAGCTCAGCAGTTTAGGAAAGATAACCAGGAGATCGCCAAGTAAGAACTCTTGAGTTGTCGTTGTGGGACGTGGTTGTAATCTTTCAAATGTGTGTGATATGGGTTTTTTTTTTTTTTTTTTCATTCAAGATTTCTTGTTACAGTTTTACAACGTATGATGTTTCTTATTTTGTTTGTCCTTGACTGCCATCTCTCTTTCGGTTTAATTAACGGAGAATAATTTTAGGTAATTTTCACATCTTAATTCGTGCTGCTTAAATTAATTATTTTAATGCCGTAGGAGAGTAAAAAAAAAAAAAAATCTCTCCTCGGCTTTCACCTTTAGTTTTGGTGATTAGGTTGTGAATTGGACTCTGTCATAAGTGCAATCTTGTGTTCCTTTGTGGCATGATTTTTTTTTTTTATTATTTTCCATTTCTCTTTGACTTCAGTTTTCTGTTGTTGATTACTGTATTGTTTGATTCTGAGAAATGTTTATGCTACGAGATGAAGATAAAGCAACTTTGTTTTGGAGATTTTTTATGCTACGTGAATTTCGCTATTGAACTATTACTCTCATGGTTGGTTCCAGCTTGCCAATTGAGGTTCAAATGAGAATGTGGAGTTCTTTTATGTGCATATTGTCAACTCTTCTGCTGCTTCAAATTCTTTTTGATGCTCTGAACTTCGTTATCTCACTGCCTCATTCTCTGAGCGTATATGTTGATATTGTACGTGTTGTATTGTGACAAATTAGTAACAAATCATTCCTCAATTAGATGACATTTACCTACCATAGGCTAGGAATTCCATACAAGAAATCTAAAATCATCATTAGTGTATATTCTTTATTCCATGTTTAGATAGCAATTGCAAAGGATAAATAGTACGTTATATTGTAAATCAAAGCAAACAAATCAATCTCATTCCTCTATGTGCTACTGAACAGTATATTGTTTTTTTTTCTTCCTCAGATGGTTATCGGGGAGTGATTTGAAAACAGTTGTACTTTTTGGCTGCTCTAACCTTAGTAAAACAGGCATTTTTGCTGCTAAAAGATTGCGTCAATTCTTCAATATTCAAGAAAACCTTGTGAGTAATTACTTCACTTAAACATGCACCTGGGTTTTTTTTCCTTCCTTCTGTTTCTTCATTTACCTTAACCAGGTATCATCTGGAATCTGCGACAAGCAGGGTTATGTGTATCAGGTTTGCAGCAAAATGCTCATTGAAAGCATCATGCAAGTTCCAAATCCGCGTGTCCGGAAAGGCGACACAAAGGACTTGAATTTGGCAGGTGTAATGAAAGTAATTACTCTCCGTGGTTTAGAATCAGGGCCAACACAGTGTATAGTGCCTGAAGAAACCAAGGCTTCTGTCAGTCGGCTATTGAAAGAGGTTACTCGACTGAGTGGAACAGTAACATCAGGAGACAGCTTGCCTTGAATCTTCGGTAAATGATCCATATCATCACCGCTTGTTAACCGGAAAGCAGAAGGTTTTGGCTGGATGGAACATAATTGTTGCTTTTCTTGCTCAAGGAATCATGTTTGCACCTTGTGGCATATAATGAGGAAGCTTATGCGCGACTCTGAGTGAAGTGTTTGAAACATGAGCTGGGCTCATATCCGCTCAAAACCTTAAGGCAATCGGTGGTGGTACCTCATCCTCATATAACCCATGCATTTTTTCTCAAATTAGCCAATGTGGGATTCTCAACATCCGCCCTCACGTGGCAATGTGTCTTGACATACACACGCGCCTTACAACCCGCCCTCAATCACAAACCACAAACCAGGCATGAATATCTGGACTTAGCTGGGGGAACATTAAAGTGGCCAACCATATGTCAGACAAGGGTTAAGTCACATTTTAAACCTGCTCTGATACATTACATGAGGTGAGGCCTGTATCCACTCAAAACCTTAAGGCAATAGGTGGTGGTAGCTCATCCTCATATAAGTCATGCAATTTTTTTTCTCAAATTAGCCAATATGGGATTGAAGAGGGCTGGTCTCGGTCGGTTACCTGCATGACAAGGCTACTGGTTGGGACTAGGCCAAGGGAACCTGTTTCAGCATCCCAAGTGAGTTTGATTTTAAGTTCCTCCACTGGACGCATGTTCTGTCTTCACCCACCTAGTTGATTATCTTGTCCAAGTAGTATACAATTTTAATTATTGGGTCTGCCAGTTATTCTTCCAACTTCCTGTGTTGTTTACTTTGATGACAGGAAACATCAATACATGAGGATGTATTTTAATACAAACATGTATTACTGCTGATCAATGCTGCGAAGTCGTGTTGGTGGCACTGCGATGAAAGATGAAATAGATTCCAAATAATCTATACTTTGTTAAGGAATATTAGTCCAGCCGACCAACCGAGGCTGGCCGGCGACCAGCCGAATCTGAGTCCAGCTGACCAACTGAGACTGACCAGCCGAGGCTGACCATGAGCTGACCAATCGACTGCAATATTGGCCTAACACAGTCGGGCCGACCACAATATCGATAAAGATTGTGGTTATCTAATTTAATCTGATCAAATCCTTCATAATTATCCGTTGTAATAGATTTGATTTGTACATATCATTACCATACATTGTAGATTTGATTGATAGAGATTAGCATAGCATTTTAGGTAATGTATATCCTTACATGTCTAATTGTACTCTATAAATTCATATGGTGGAATAAGAGAAAAAACATATTTCGATTGCCTAATTGTACTCTATAAATATAACTAGTCTATTAGTATCAATTGCTGTTTTAACTTGAGCAATTCTATACAGGTTGTTGGTAAGGGAAGGTAGCTGGAGGATATCTTTGCTCTTTTATTTCAATACCTTTCGCTAAGCTTAAATTTCTCGTTCAACAAAAGGAAAAAAAAAGGCAAAATAAAGGCTACTTGCAGCTGCTTTTGAGTAGAGGTAAATGCTGCTGCTGCTTCTTTAAGTTAACATATATGGGAGTGGAAACTATTGCTAGTTAACTGCTATATGCAGAATGTGTGAAGCCATTGCTGCAATTTCATGTAGAACTAAAGGAAAAAAAGACCATTTCAAATCTTATTCAAAATCGATCTTTTCATATGAAAGGTAACTAACTATGAAGTACCAAAAATTTGCCCAGAGACCTTCCTGAGAAGATTTCCACAATTTCCTACCCGGAATTACTCACTGCATTTCTAGGTATCTGCATCATAAATCTTTGGTAGAAGCCTTCTAGTGAAGAATGGTCAGTGATTTCATCATGACTAAGTAGAGACGAGGAAGAGTCGATCCATGGCCCATTGCCTGAAACACTTCTCTGATCCTGGCTCATACTGAAGCTTGCAGAACCATGTGTTTGGCTGTCATGTGATAGTCTCTCAAAGGCTTTGAACCGCGCCTCATCGTTTGGGTTTGTGGTTCGCTTGATCAATGGTGCCTGAACGGGGATTTTCCCATCAAGCATGCCTAATACAGAAGACATGGATGGTCGGAGAGTAGGCGAGGGGTTGGTGCATAGTAGAGCCACATTCAACATAGTCATTGCTTCTTCTGCTGAGTACTTTGCTTCTAGGCTTGGATCCACTAGTTCTAAAAGATTTCCTTGTTCCTGAAGGACATAGGCCTACGAGATCCCATGCAAAAGAAGAAAAAGGTGAGCATCACAACGCGTAACCTATCATAAGTAACTACCAGACCAAATTAAGTGTCATGTCATGGCAAAACGGTATCAGAGCTAACTACTAGACGGTACTCAGTGTCAGGTCATAGGAGTCACCCCTTGTCCAAGTTTTGAGACATTACGGTCTAATTCGTATGTTTATCATTGGGAGTTGGTAAGAGTGAGAGCTTTCTAACACAGCAAGGTTTTCTTTTCTAAAGTAAATCTGTCACTAGAAATACAATTTCAAATGAGCATTCAGGCATAGCTATTGGAGGAAAAATTAGCAGATGGAATAGGGTAGTGATCTTTTTTACCCAATCAAGAAGATAGACAAACTCATCTTTAGGCCTGTAATTTGTGTTGCTTTTCCCACTGACAATCTCCAATGTTACAACTCCAAAACTATAGACATCTGCTTTGTCTGTTAAGTAACCCCTCATTGCATACTCAGGAGCCATATAACCTCTGTATACAACAACAAGAAAAAAAAGATATTGAGTTCCAATGATTTCTTTAGCAGTAAGCAGTTTCAAATGCAAAAGGGACAGAACAAAATGCATGCAAGTGATACTTCATTAAAATGTGTTATCAAATGAAAATGAGATAAGAAATGATTAAACATGAGGGCCTCACACTGTTCCTGCAATTCGTGTGCTAATGTGGGTGTTCTCTTCTTCGTTAAGTTTGGCCAAACCGAAATCCGAAATCTTAGCATTGAGATCCTTATCAAGCAGCACATTAGTAGCCTTTATATCGCGGTGAACAATTTTTATCCTTGATTCTTCATGAAGATATGCTAGTCCTCTTGCTATGCCTATGCATATCTTCTTTCTTGTCTTCCAATCTAGGTGAAGAGGCTGTTCTTTATGACCTAATAACAAAAGGCAAAAAATATATCATCTGAGCAGATGATGAAAATAATGCTAAATTTAGCAGGCTCACCAAAAAGGGCTCGGGCGAGGGAGTTGTTTTCCATGTATTCATATATCAGCAATAATTGGTTTCCTTCTATACAGCAGCCATAAAGTTTCACCAGGTTTGGATGTTGTAAGGCAGATATCATCCCGATTTCAGTAACGAATTCACGATTGCCTTGCTTTGACTTTGACGATAGTTGTTTAACAGCAATCACCCCACCATCTGCTAGTACACCCTACCAAAAGCAGTTCAACAGAAAATTTCCAAAAGAATGTATTATCAAAGATATATCTCAATCAGGGGGATATCATTGTTATGATCCTTATCTAAGCTAATGATACTCATATAACAAGAAAAATGGCCCAAATCTTGAAATGAAGATGAAAGCTGCCAAGTTTGAGCGTGGGAATCACATCATTGATTCTAAGTACCTTGTAAACTGGCCCAAATCCTCCCTCACCAATCTTGTTTGCAGGGTCAAAGTTTTTAGTGGCAGCTTTGATCTGTCTTAAAGTAAAGTAACCAGTTTGCAGATCCAGCGCTCTAAGCTCTGCGACAAGAAGATAACTTATCCATGACATCAACAGCACATTTTGCAGTTTTCATTCCTAAATCTCGCGAAGAGTATCTGTTCATCTTCATGAACTTATATTTGGCGGACATTCAGTTTCATATCTAACCTGGAAAGCAGCAATCTCTTTTTTTTTAAAAAAAAAAAAAAAAAAGAACTTCCATACCAACATTTACACACATACATCAATAAAAAATAAAAAAAAAAAACTCACCCAAGTCTTCAGTAGATTTCCCTCCTAAAAACCCTGTCATCCATAGACCAAAGATGATCAACATGACCGCAGCGCATGCAGAACAAACGATTATAATGATAGCTCCCACTGATAGCCCCCCCGTACTAGTGTTGAAATCTATGAAGGACGAAACACGTATAAATGCGCCACTCATGGAGCTCATCTGATTAATGTTACTTCAAGAAAAGAGTCAAAAGTTACAAACTTGGAGTCACCGTAATTGCTGATATCAAAGGTCCATAGACACCTCTGTCTGGAATTGCAGTAGTCCCTTTTCCTGTCCAGAATAAGTGAATCTCCAGTGTGCTACCATTAACAAGTACATCATTGAAGTCCTTAGTGATTCCAATTCCAACACCACCGGCTTCCTCGACGATATTAAAATCCTTAAGAACCACATTTCCCTGTACAAAGTCCACATAAGCACATGAACTTCTTGTAATGTCTAGACACCAAGCGTAAAGGCATCTAACTTTACTTACTTGTATTGATACATCAAATATCCGCTTTCCAAGGCTACTAAAAGTCGTGTCATTCGAATACATAATTTCAGCAAAATGTAGACGCACTCGGTAGCTACCTTTCCTCAGACACAGACCATAATACTTGAGTGAAGAAGGGGCCAGTCGAGCAGTTTGAAAGAACACTGGGCCGGTGATATTCAGGGAATAAGAGTTTGTGGCAATATAATTGGCATCATCAAATCCCATGAACAACCCTGAGGTGCTATAAGCCCATTTCTCAAGTATTGAAAAGAAATAGGATGGACCCCCATTATGTAAATCCTCCGCGTATTCCTGGCCCTCAAATTCTGTCCTGCTTCCTCCACAATTTATGAACAATGAATGATCTGGCAGGGAAAAGATGATGGAATGTCATATTACGCCTATGCGCAAAGATTATGAGCATCAATAAGTACAAGAGAGCTCTCACACTGCGGTTTTCCGGAGCATGGAAGGTCCTTCATTGAACACCATGGGATTCTAAACATGTTCATGCAAAACAAAAAGCCTTATTGATACATAATGTATTTGATACATAATATATACATTGGAAAAGGAGCAGGTTTCATGATATAAGCACACTCACGAGTTGCTTGTCGAAGCTGAATAGCTTGACACCAGGTTCCTGTCAAAACAAAATGCTATACTGATTATAAGGATGAGATATGCAATATAGTAAGCGTTAAAAGAAGACCTTACACAGTCGATGAAAAGCAGCTAGTTACAGATGTCTCTGTGAAGTTGTTGTATGATAGATCACTGCAGTGAGCATAGTCAAAACATCTATGAGAAATGCCCAAGTTTAAAAGTATCATTCAGTTTCCTTTAAGGTATAGGATACTCACATGTTTTGTCTACTATCCAACAACCAGCTGGGGATTGCACCCGTTAGCGAGTTAGAAGCAAGAAACCTACACCTCAACCAAACATCAATTAGCTTCTTCATGGCTGCCCGAATACAGAGAAAGAAATATATAAGGACTCAGTAAGCAAAGCAAGAAAACTTGGAGATTTGCAGAAGAAGGCACAAGTGTAAGAAAAGTACATGTTATCAAAATTCAGCGCCTGGAATGTGTTAGGTATTGGACCAGTCAAAGTATTCAAGCTGAGATCGCTGCCAATTCAGAATTATAATGGAGTGAATATGAGTAACCATTACAAGATATTATGCTAAAAGCTTTCCAGGAAACAGACTCACAGAGTTTTCAGCTTTCCCATGCCTCCTATATATTGCGGTATAGGACCAACAATCGAGCAATTCCTCAAGATCCTGCAAAGTAGAAATGAAACAAAATACATGGATCCAATGGTAGTTTCACAAGTCAAAAAGACTAAACTTTTATGGCACTTCTGCAGATAAATTCTCTCACAATGTTTGCATAGATTTCATGCCCTCCAAATTGGGAAATGGCATGCTTGCGCCATTCAAACCATATATTCTCCTGCCAAACGGTAGCAATTCAGATGAAACGTCAAAATCAACTAAGTACTCGAATCTGTAAATCCTCCATTTTCTTCATTTGGCGGAGCATTTTTATAGCTAGAAGTTTGGGGGCAGGGAGTAATGTATGATGCTCACAGTTGCGTCAAGTTTTTCAACTCTGATATCCCAGATGGAATCGGCCCACTGAGTTTTGTGCCTTGCATATCTCTGCAAAGGATTTCTATCACATTTGAGATCATAGCACGAAATGCACATAAACAGTAGAGCAGAAGTGGGATTAAATAGCCATTGCTGGAAAAAGATACTTACAGCCTTCCTATGTTTGTCCAGTTGCCAATGAAATCTGGTATCTTACCAGATATTGGATTGCCATCTAACCTCCTGCACAAAATAGTACTAGCTCAGAAGTTTGTAAAGCAAGTCCTCCTCTAAGCTTAGCATAAAAGAGGAAACAAATTTTAAAAGTACCTGTAATAGTTGCTCTTGCAAAAGCTAATCATGAAACTAAGAAATGGAAAAACTTGAAAGGTATTGTAATGGCCATAACTTACAAGTCAGACAAATTCTTAAGATTTCCATATGACTCTGGTATTGCCCCACTGAAGTTATTAGCTGAAAGCATTCTGCAAGAAAATGTAGACCATTGTAGTGACTTGTATTTTCTTCAAGAAAATGTAGACCATTGTAGTGACTTGTATTTTCTTCAAGACCAGAGGAGCTCGATTGGACTATTGGTTTCAGTAATTTAGCAGGAGACTGAATAACCAAGCTACCAAGTTAGGCTACTTCTTACTAGGATGTAATTATTGAGAATATAGTCCCAGATCGTATGGTTATATGAGAATGATGTACCACCACCTGTTGCCTTAAGGTTTTGAGTGGATATGAGTCTCACGTCATGTAAGTCCAAGTTTCAACAGTAATATGTAAAATTTATCAATAGAAACCACAATATTATTTTAAAACATTTCTACTGTGGTTCTGGTTTGAGGGCGGGTCTAGGAGTAATTGATAAGGTTGCTGTTTTATAATCTTGAGGTCACGGGTTCGACCCATGGGAACAGCCTCTTGCATAAAATGTAAGGTAAGGCTGCGTACATCAGATCGCGAAGCGATTCGGCCCCTCCCCAGACCATGCACAAACGCAGGAGACTAGTACACCGAGAACGCCAAATGTGATTCTGGTTTAAATAGGACAGAAAAACCTAAGGTTAGCAGATAAAAGAGAAAATGAGTGTTGAATGTATCTGACAGTCTGCTCAAACTGCTCAATCTTCCAAGATGCTCAGGAAGAGGCCCGCCAAGTTGATTATCCTCCAAATTCCTGAAAGGTACGATACGCAATTAGCCGTCTGCGTCAACTATTAGAATTACTAATACATGTGAGCCCCTGAACTTACAACTCTTCTAAAGTAGACATATCACCTATTTCTTCTGGAATCACTCCACCAATACGGTTGCCTATAAGTGCCCTGAGGTAAATGCAACTTTTAGAATATCAAAAAAGTTATAAAGCTAACATGTAATGGCTTAGGCAGATATAGGAAGAAAAAACCAACTTACAAACTTTTAAGAGGGAGCTTAGCAAAGACTGCAGGAATTGATCCGTTTATATGGTTGCGAGACAGATCTCTGCAGAAATTAGGAGATCATTCAAGAAATGGAGCAACATTCTCTCATGAGAAGTTAGTGCATTGATTCTCATAGTTAATTGAAATGGTGTTTCCAGTGCATTAGGTTATTGCATTTGCACAGGTCCAAAGATAGACAGGATCGCTTCGCGATCTGATGTATGCATCTTTACCCTACACTTTTGTGCAATAGACTCTTTCCACAGCTCGAACTCGTAACCTTAAGGTTACAAACCAACAAACTTACCAATTGGTCCAAGACCCGCCCTCATAGTTCATTGAAATGGAAAGATGAAAATTCTGATCATGAAAAGATAGGCTCCGAACATAAAACTCATCGTGTAAAATGTAAGCAACAGAACTATGTTATAATTTTAATCATCCCAGAGACTCCAATATCTGTTGATTTAATTAAACAAACATCTACTTGGACGCCTCTTTCCTCAGTGGCATACAAAAGCGAGTAGTAGAAAGAGTATCACAACAACCTTATCCCATTGTCTTATAGGAGTCTATAGTGGAGTATAGAAGGTCGGATATACGCAACCATACCTATGTGTTAGAAATACACAAACGTTGTTTCCCCATGACCCATAATGAAAATTGCGTCAAACTTTGCTGATCAATTGTTACTCCACAATATAAGAAACGAAGTCAATTTAGCGAGTCGATTTACAGTATAAGACAAACGACTTGAGACTGACAGCATTCAACATCAAGCACAAGTTTTATATCACATGTTGATGCTGATTATCTAGACCTTTCTTTGTATATCGTGTCAACCTCGTACTCATTTCTAATGCAAGAGATACGTGTGCTACGAAAAACAATGAAGTAAAGTAGATATTCAATTCGCTTCAACAGAAAAACATAAGACTGAGAGAATATGTTTACTCACAATTCTTGCAAATGAGTAAGATTAGAAAACTCTGCAGGCAAAGTTCCTGTTAGGTTAAGACCTTTCAATTCTCTGCGTTAGCAAAATTTTAACCAAATTATTGTCTAAGAAAAAAAATAACAAAAGTAGGAAATATTTGAGAGCATGTTACATGGTAATGACGTGGCATAGTGTGTTGCCATTGAAGGAACAATCACATGTCACATTGCTGAGGATTCTATCAGCATAAATGACATTAAAACCTGTGCCGTCCCTGCAAGAGCTTCTGGTGACATTCCAGTATTTGTTCTGCAGCTTCGATGAAATTGTTTCAAGAATTTGCACTGAAAAGCATGGAATTTTTATGATCAAAACAAGGCTGGTGTGGTTTTTGGCTTGTTGGACTTGTCAGCAGGTTGAGTTCAATGATCTTGATAAACAAAGATATAAGAAAAGATTTCACACTTCGATCGGTACGACATGGGACGTAGAAGGAACCTTTGTTACATTGAATTGTTTCTTCGTGTTTGGTTGGGGGTTTCTTGGGTATGAGTTTAGATGGTCTCCAAAACTATAAACGTTGTTTGGTTGTTAAAATTAGAGGTATAGTTTCGAATTGATATCTAAATAATTAGTAATGGATATCGTTTTTTGATATAATACATTCCCTTATCTTTTAATATAGGGTATAATATGGGTATAGGTTTCGAGCTTGACCATCTTCAACTCACTCCGGCTGCCCCCACTCAACCTCCCAATGGTCAAACAAGCCGGTCAATGCCGCCGGCTGGTCACTATTCCGGTCGGGCAAATTTTTCCGGCCAATTTTCTGGCGGCCCACCTCCGATACCCATTTCAATTCCGATACGTTCCAAACATCATCAATGGCAATCATACACATTCTCACTTCAATATCAAACTCATATACTATCAAACTCATACAGTGTCATACCCGCTCCGATTCCGATTCCGATACCCAAGTACGAGCCAAACGCGCTCTTAAACTTTTTATATTAATCATAATCGTTATAACCTTTATCAATGAAATAATCTGAGTCGAGATATCATGCATGTCGAGTTCAATAGAATTCTAAGGAGTTTCATCTTCTATATCAAACCTACACAAATCATACATCCTCGTCGTGTACATATATATTACACCTTCGAGTATATGTGCTACGACAAAATGATACAAGGACGGGTATCTTCTTACCTCAATCATAAATATGGGAGATTAAATATATGAAGTTTTTGAATCCCGTATTAAACCAAATCTTTTAGCCGGTGCATTAGCGGTTCGTTAGGTCGACCATTGGGTTAACCGAATTCAACGATTTTAGAGTTGTCTGAATTTTACTGGTCTAACCGTCAAAACCGTCAACGTCAAACTGGGTTTAAAACATTGTTGGAAGTTTTCAATATATATATATATATATATATATATATATATATATATATATATATATATATATATATATATTGTTGATTAGATGTGTGACATTTAAATATAAGTAGAGTGCTGTAAACAATTATTTAGAAGAATGAGAAAGATGCATATGTACACCCTGGTAGGAGACGGAAAAATCGGGTGGTTGGAGAATAGTAACCCACAAAATAGAAAATTATTTTTCTATTGGGCTAATAAAGTTCTGGCATGTGAAAGGGGAAAAAGAGATGAGGAATAATTTTTCAAGTCAAAGTACAATAGTATAAATAGGAGTAATACTCTAATTGAAAAGTCATACTATAATCTATGTGAAACATAGTCAAACCTGGGTTCTGTGATGTCCACACGGTATCGAAATTGCTCTTGATAATTGTCATCAATGTGTTACAAGAAAATACAACTATTTAATACCAAACGGGTTCAATCGCAAAAGAAAAAAGAAAAGAAAAAGCAAAAGCCAGACGGGTTCTTTTATGACATTTTCAACAAACTCACATGTAATAAAACATATTTATAGTTTCCTACACCTAGTTTTGATGAGTATACAAAACAAACAAACAACAACCCTATTGTCTTAAAGACTCCGCCATAACAAACAAACAAACAACAACCCTATTGTCTTCAAGGCTCCTGCTTATGGCGGGATATGAGGAGGTCAGATGTATGCAACCATATATATGTCAGAAACACGCAGAGTTTGTTTTCCGATAACCCATAACGAAAATCGCGTCAAGTTGTGTCGATTGAGATTGAGATCTTCAAATAAAAAGTTTGTGGATTTAATCTCTAAACTATACAGTATTTTTTCCTCATTACTGTTGGAAAAATATGTCTAAAGTACTTCGAAATTTGATCCAAACTTATATAAAAACATGAAGATGTTGTTTGTGAGATTGAAAGATGATTTGAACATTTTGAACTTGTAAAAAATCACTTGGATCGATCCATGAGTAAGTTGGATCGAACCAAGTGAAAGCTGAAATGAAGTTGAGTGTTCTGTTGGACATAGATCGATCACATCGATCGATTGATGTGGATGCAAAGTTGGAGCTCTCTGTTTAACATACATCGATCATATGGATCTATTGAGGTGACATCGATCGATACATCGATCGCTCGATGTTGGCAGGGTGCAAAGTTGGAGCTCTCTGTCCAGCATAGATCGATCACATGGATCGATCGATGTTGGCAAGATGCAAAGTTGGAGTTCTATATCCAACATCGATCGATCGAAGTAGACATCGATCGATCAATGTGCCAAAAGACAGGACTTTTCAATTCAAGTTGTATTTTTTGATCTAAGAATTATCTCTCTTCAAACATGACCGTTAGACAATTGACATGGAGGTTAATTAAACTGCTGAAACAAGTTTTAAAGATGGTATTTTATACAATTCAAGGCCTATAAACAGTAGGTCTTGCTATCTTTAAAAAATATACAACATCTTTTGCAAATTTTTGAAAATTCCAGCAATCTTATCTTCATACTCTCTCTTTTTCTCCTCCACTATCAAACACTTCTTTTGACGGTTCATCTTCCTCTCGTAGAGCGATCGAAAGGAAGAAGCCGTTATATCCTGAAAGGCTTGTGCCATGTAGTTCACCTCGCTCGTGGTGGAGACATTTTAACTTTAAGGACAGTAACTTACGTTGTGTCTTGGCTTTTCTTATTGTCAGCATTTTTACTGTTTGGTATCCATATTCTTTCATATTTTCCAACAATTACAACACAATTTCTTCATATATGTAACCTGACAAAAAAATCTTTATTTGATGTTTCAGAGTTAAAGATTGGAGAAAATATATTTCCTCCGTCTAAAAATTTGGATTGTGAACACAACGTAAATTTAATTATATTGATAAGTCAAGTAAGACAATATTTTTGAAACACGAAGAGTAATTATGTAATGGTACCATCCTAATTATAGAAACATAATAGATGAAATGTCGAAGAAAAGTTACTCAACATTTGAGTTTTGATGAGGTGCCCTTGCTACCAAGTTGTTTGCATATCTCATTCTAATTTGATAGGATACTAATTGGAAATTGGCGTAAACAATTGAATACATCATTTTGGTAGAAGCACAAGGAATACTATATCTGCTGTTATTTCTGGCAACTTAATAATCTTAAAGTTTATCCCTTTATATACTCACTGAAATACATAAGAAATTTATTTACAGTTTATATGGCATGATACTAAATAATTATTGTAATTGGCTGTATGTAACACGAGACAGTTGAAAAATCACCATCAACAAAACAAAAGCTTTTTTTCCCGAAAAAGAAAATTTTCCCCAAAAAGAAGAGGAAAAAAAATAATACGAAGACAATAGTGCATTTGAAGAATTCTCTATCCCCAGATTTCTGATCGCCCATTAGTTTCGGACCACCGGAAAAGTATTGATAAAGGACATACGGCTTTTCCTACATGAGAAATTGGACAAATTTTAGGGAGTCACCTCTACTAGGTCCTACATCTTTTAAGCAACAAGAGCTACTGTAATATTTTCACGGAAAAAAAAATCACATAATTCCCTTCCGAACTCCCGTCTATAGAATTTAGCATGCAATAATATCAAGAAAATGTTACATACGTATGTATATATACTAACTGACGTAATTTTCATTATGGATTATCGAAAAATAATATCTTTATGCCTCTAACATATATGTATACTTGCATACATCCGTCTTTCATATACTATGAATTTTCAGAAGTTTGAAATACAATATATATGTAATTACTGAATTCCTTTTACACCCCTATGTATGTACTCATGCCGGTTTTCTTGGGACCATTTCACCAAGCAAAGAAGGATCCATGAAGCAATATTGAGACCATTTCACAGAGAAAAGATTGGAAGCAATGTTGTGAGGAGGGCAACTAGCAATTCAAGAAAGAAAGCCAAAAATCAGGTTTAAGGAAGTTGTCGGAGGAGGAGGAACAGTACCTTCTTCTTCCGGCAACAATTGAGCAAGCGACGTGAAGCAGTTGAAGGCCAAAACTGCGAACAAAACCGTCGGCATCATATTCCGATAACATCTGAGCTTTCTTGGGACCATTTCACCAAGCAGAGAAGGCTTCATGAAGTCTAATCTTTGGGTACCAAGAGGACAAGGACTAGTCTTCTTACAGCATAAAAGGAAATTCGTAGTACGTATTGTTCCTCGCTAGTTGTTGGAAGAATGAGCAGTTACCGTATGAGAGACACGGGAGCTTTTTATTGCTACCAAACGGTTTGGTCTGCATTGTCGTACAAAAGTTTTTTTTTAATTTTATTTTTTAATTGGGTCATACTACAAACGGTTTGAGACCAGGCACATTGGTCATCGCGCGTAAAGTCTTTTGATTTTTGTAATCAATCTAATTAAATATAAGAAATTTAATACGAAGTAGTTAGAAAGAAGTCCCAAAACTATAGGAATTCTTTAATGTTTTTGTGACAATAAACAATGTCTCGTTCCGGTAGAAACTTACAATCAATCAATTGATTGTAACTTACATGGATCGTAAAAATATATATATGATGTTCATTTTACATGTAGCTCTATCGTTTTAATTTAATCATTGAATTCTTTTTAGTGATCATCCGATGGTTCAACGCTCTATGCAATAATCTAGATGGTATCCAAATGAGGCTTAAGAATTTTCTTCAAAACCAAAACGTATTGAGTTCAAATTATATATGTAGGCATATATTTTTTTTCTACCTTTAAAGGTGGCTTATGTCTCCACTTGTATAATGATTTATTTTTATGCAGCAGTGATTAGTTTATTTCATTTATTTGGTTGGTTTATTTAGCTTATTCCATGTATTATAGAGACTTATTCTCCAGTTTATTTTCCTTACTTGTACATTGATTTATTTCCATGTGATAGTAGTTGGTGTTAATCAACTTGTGATTTATTAGACAACCCAGACTGGAGATCAAATCTAAATATTTTAAAAGCACGACATGAAGGAGGATTTTTATAAGTACTGTGTTGGTGTCACTCCTGCACTACCTGGCATAGTTCGACCCACTCTACCTGTATCCTAGATCATATAAATTTGTATAATCGGCTAATGTGACATTCTCTTGTGTGTCTTTTTTATTAAGAAGAGTAAAAATATCTATGCCACTGACCTAAGTCAATCTGACCGAACCATATAAATTCGTATGGTTTTTTATAATTTTACTTTTGATTTTTTTTTTTTTGCTCAGCTGTAATTTTTTTTTAACAGTTGGTTGTTTGGTTTATTTTCACGTACACTGGTTGGTTAATTTGTTTTATTTCCTGCTTGTGTAGTGATTCAATTTTATGCGATGATGGTTGATTGATTCTATGTATTGTAGTATTCATGGTGACATGTATTATGTATGTGTGTGCATTTATAAATGTTTGCCTGTGTATATAAATTCCTATCATATGATTTCATTTTTCTAGAAAAATTAAAATAATAAGAATGCGTTATACTGCACTTATCTGTAGTGACTATCATTCACATGTGCATTTACTAGACAACCAAACATCCTTCACCAAAATAATTTGAAGAATTCTCGTACCCTATTTTCTGTGGAATCTTGAAATCAATTATAACTGATGGACATGTTTGCCACATAGCATCTAGTACTCATTGCAACTTAAACAGAATACAAAAGGTTTAACTTACATTTTCATTTCTGCAAACCTATACTGGTAATTTTCAAACCGAAATGATTTACAAACCATTGTCACGTATATCTAGAGCGTTGGTTTGACTTTATGTGAGATAGAAAATCAAACGGAATAAAGAGGGATAATTACCTTTATCTCCCCTGTGGTTTGGCTAATTCGCCAAAAATTTTCATGTGTTTTGAAAATAGACCTTTACCTCCCCTCTAGTTTGGGTTAAAGTGGTTTCCGGCCAACTCCGTCCAAACTATAGGGGACTGTGTTGGCCAGAAACAACTTTAACCCAAACTAGAGGGGAGGTAAAAGTCTATTTAGCCAAACCACAGGAAAATTTTTGGCGAATTAGCCAAACCACATGGGAGGTAAAAGTAATTATCTCTAATTATTAACTTTTAAAACCACTGCTCACTAGCTCCTCTACTTTAGAGGGTACTTTTTATCGACTTTTGTCTTGTTCTCAACCTAGCTACCTGCCATTGGTTAAACCTGCGTCTGTGACATTGAGGTCACAGATTCGAGCAGCAGATTTAGCCTCTTGCATAAAGTATAGAGTAAGACTGCATACATCAGATCGCGAAGCGATCCGGCCCTTCTTCGGACCCTGTGCAAATGCGGAAGACTAGTGCAACAAGAACGACGTTTTATAGACCAATTATCACCCGCTTTTTAGGAGAATGCCCAGTCAATGTCCCATTATCCTTGTTCACTTTCATGTCTGATAAACTATTGAAGTATATCTATTATTCTGTTCACTTTAACTTTTTTTATATATGTAATTTCTATATGTTAAATTATTAACAGGTATTTCTGAAATTCATAGAGTATGTAGTAAGATTTGTGCTCAACTCAACACGAAGCAATCAAACAAAGCTAATTTAATGGCCACGTGAAAAGAACAGCAACATTGTTGTATATGTATCATCGTACATCTTCCTGTCCAGAATATTTGCTTCCTTCCAATGGGTGCATGCCACCACATCATGATTTGGCAACCCATTTATGAGCTTTTTGCATGGGTCGTGGACCTATGGATTTTTGTTACATAATGTTTTACAATGTGCATTCTGAATCTGACTACATTCTTAGCTTTTTTTCATCTAGGAGTTATCAAATCGTGGTAGTAAAATTTGTCGTGGTACACATTGATATTGATGGAAAGAAAATAAGAGAGTCGCGTGTAAGCATATATGAACATTTGTATATTGGTATTATAATGCATGTATTATTGTTATTTTTATTTTATAAAATAATATAATACGATATATTGAAAAATCAACTGTGACAATATTTTTAAGGGATAATTACCTTTACCTCCCCTATGGTTTGGCTAAATAGACTTTTACCTCTCCTCTAGTTTGTGTAAAGTGGTTTTCGGCCAACACAGCCCCCTATGGTTTGGACGGAGTTGGCCGGAAACCACTTTAACCCAAACTAGAGGGGAGGTAAAGGTCTATTTTCAAAACACAGAGAAATTTTTGACGAATTAACCAAACCACAGGGGATGTAAAGATAATGAAAATGGTAGTACAGACTGTGATAGAAAGGAGGGGACAGAACGGATGGTCCCTCAACGTCTTACCATTCGCACCGCCATTCTTGACTTTGCAGGGAAGGAATAACTGAGTTTTTGAAATTTCTTCTGTATCAGAGAGTAAATGAAGTCCATCTAAAATGATCTGCAAACAAGTCAGAAGAAAAGGAACGAAAGAAGACTGCTGTTTTTCTCCTCTTATTATGTAAATCCGGCAGCCCATCTTCTAAATTAGAAACAACGGATATGAGATCAATGTAAATCTCAATCAAATCATGTAATTTTATTTCTTTATTTATAGCCAGGTCCAATCCTTGTATTATAAATGATGTGGTACAAAATATTTTGATATAATGAAAAACGACTTTCCTTCACGTGATACTTGTTTAAGATGGTATCAGAGTGAGTTTGATCCTTGAATACTCAGGTACGAATTCCTCATCGTCCAGATCATACATCAAAAGAAAGGACAAGATTGGCTCCCAAACACCAACTATATTACGGCCGACCAAACAAAACCAAAGAAAGAAAGAGAAACAATCGAAGGATTGGGACTCAAAAGCATCATCACAGTCTGTACTACCTTCCTCGAACAACTTGACCATAAACCAAGCACAAGATCAATCACCAGTAATCTGCCACAAGAACTGAAGGAAGTACGTCAAACCCAGGCGAAAGTTCAGAAATCAACACGAATCAAAGTAACTTCCCTGATAAGTTCACAGTGCAACTCACAAATTTACTGCATGAGAGTCTGGGTTCACGAAAACTAAACAATAAACTCAGAAAACCTCACCATATGAGTAAAACTCATCAGCGAGAATTACTCACTATGAACAACTCTGATTTGAAAAGCCATCGGAGGTAGGGGAGCATCGCCCACATTACATGGGTACCTTGACCCCCATCAACCGACCCTAGCTTTGCAAGATGGGAACAGAATGATGAATGTGTATTTATGTGATTGATTCAAAATATTGAATCACTCCTTTTGACAAACATGTCTCAGTATCCGACAGCCAAACCCTTCGGGACGGGCTACCAATCACATATGCATCCGGTATAGACTCCTTGCAAGTCTTCGACTTACACAAGAGGGCTAGCACCATAAGACAGGGCACAAACACACTTGAGAAAATCCGGAACAAGTTCCATTCATTCTGGATGGCTATAGATGTAAAAGACTTTAACCCAATGAAGGACCTTGAGGACATTACATCAGAAAAGTTCACAGCAACAGCTATTCCAACTAAAGACAGTAATCGATGAAAAATTTGAGCCAACAAAACAAGAAATCCTAAAGAAAGAAGCACTACCACCGGTGGAGGTGGCGTATGGACTAATCTAGTGAGAAGAAGCCTTTATGCATATTTTGAAGCCTAACCCTTTAGCTAAAAGTGACACATCATCGGGGTTAGGTTTTGGGTTGGCAACACAAAACACGGTCAACAGAGGCCGAGGAGGATCATTTCTGCTGACTGGATAGCGCTCAGAGTCATCTTCATCGCACCTAGTAGACAGAGATGACAAGATCCATCTTTGATGCTCTTACTCCAGATGGAAGAAACACACAAAAGAATCATGTTTTTTTTACTAGTAGGGTACCCAAAGTGGTGGGATGTCCATAATTCATCCAATCGAAGCACTTTCGGACGAGGAGTGGCGGCCATAGATATCCCAAAGGATACTAGTCTTGGCATAGACAACCTTACCAGCAGCAACGTCTATTGCACCAGGAGGTGGAGAGAAGGTGGCGGTCAAGCAGCGCAGAGAGATGGAAGAGTTGAAGAAGGAGAAGAAGAATCCAAATAAACGAATAAGGCAATCGCGGCACTTTGTGGAGGTAGGGTTTGGGTTTTTTGACCCAACCCATTCCTTTTATACCTTTAGTTTTTTAAAGATTCATTTTCAACCCCACATCTTTCTAAAAATTACAAGGAAGCTCCATATACTTACTGAAATTACAGAAAAGTCCACAGACTTCCCAAACTGTACCAATTTAACTCGAACTCCACATGCAATACGCACACAACTCTAAGATTTTGATAATCGCACAAATCCACCACATGGATCTTTGATTGCAATGCCATTAATACTATGACCAATGATCCCAACAACTTCATACATCTTTATAAACACTTGAAAATCTATACTGAAACAGTCAATGGTGAACTTGTACCTGCACACGGCGGGGGCTCAGTTCGAGTTTCTCCAAATATGAGATTAGATAACTGTTTATATGTTCCTACTTCATCATCAAAATTGTTATCCCTTAACCATGTTACCAAAGAACTCAATTGTGTTGTACTTATGTATCCTCACTTCTGTCTTTTGCAAGACATACGTACGAAGGAGATCATTGGGCGTAACACTAAACGCGAAAAATTACTACGTTGATGTGGTTGTTCAACAGGGCCGGTCTATGCTCGTTCATAGGATAGTCAACTGATATCTGTGGCTATGCCACTACCGTCTAGGTTATCCATCGTTTGGTTATCTAAAGTTTTTATTTCCAAGTTTGTCACCAATAAAACACTTTCTACGTGTGAAACGTACATTCGTGCCAAAAATCACTGTATTATGTTTCGTTTAAATAGTAGCTGGGTTCCAAATGTTTTCTTTGGTGCATTCAGACGTGTATGTTCTGGCACGAGTATCAAATCATAGTCAATTTCAGTACTTTGTATTGTTCATCGATAATTTCTCTAGAATGACATGGGTACACTCTTAAAAAAATAATTCGGAAGTCCTAGAAAATTATTTCCATTTTATTCACCTTGTTTAAACTCAAATTAACACAACCATTCAAATTCTTTGATCAGATAATAGATGAGAATATATGTCTCTCAAACACTTCTCCCAAGATCATAGATTGATCCATCAAACATCATGCACACATATTCCACAACAAAATGGGGTAACCGAAAAAACTGCATTATCCTAGAAATGACATGAACTATGACGTTTGACTTTATGTATCCAAAAACATCTGGTCCGAAGCTATTGCCCCTGCAGTATATCTCTTAAACCGACTCCCGACGAAAATTCTTAACCATAAAACTCCACTACAAATTTTAGCCACTCAAGCAGCTATTCCATCCATCATTGCTCTTCCTCCTCGTATATTTAGATGTTCTATCTTTTTGCATATTCAGAAAACTAAACGCTTAAAGTTAGAGTCGTCTGCTGAGGAATGTGAATTCGTCAGATATGACATTTACCATAAAAGTTATCGATGCTATAATCCTACTACTCGTCGACTTCATGTCACCGTAAACTGTGTCTTTGTAGAATCTGGGTATTTTTTTGATACCCAAGTTGGGCCTCGGGGGAGAGTTTCAGTGAGTCTCTCGATTGGTTACATAGTTTTAGATGTTCAGAGACTATCACACAAGAGTGAGTAGATGACGCCACCGAACTATCTTTTTCAAACGAAGGGCTGATAATGTAGTTTCCACTCCAAATATGTCAGCTTTGCTGGATATCCAACAAGAGGTAAGTGATCTACACTCTAATGAAGAACATATCACTGAACACAATGTAAGTACTTTTGCTGAGAGACAGGTACGGGTTCTTCTGTTAAAGAGCAATATGGGTGTTCTGCCAGAGTGATATTCATGTGAGCGGGTGTCTCAGTCTTCAAGGTACACAGCCAATGTAGCCAAAGGGAAAATTATTGATATTGCAAAGGCATTGTTGACGTCACTATACTCATAGTCCATTCCTGGAACGGCTCAGGAGGCTAACAAAAAGAAAGAGTGGTGGAAGGCGATGAGGATAGAAATTGAAGCACTGACAAAGAACGAGATGTAAGAAAGGTGCATGTTACCAAACGAAAAAAGGCAGTGGGTTTTTGGTGAGTATTCACCATGAAATATAAAGTAGATGGGACTATTGAACGATATAAGTTAAGACTTGAAGGAAAAGGATACACTTTGACCTATGGGGTTGACTACTCTGAGACATTCTCATCGATCACAAATATTGATATTATTCAGGTATTATTCTCAATAGCAGCTAACAAAGATTGTCCACTCCATCAGTTTGATGTAAAAAATACATTTCTATATGGAGAATTAAAAGAAGAATTATATATGGATGTTCCGTCGAGTTTTTCAAAAGAATTTCTAGAAGGAGAGGTATGCAGGCTGAAAAGGCTTTGTACAGACTGAAGTAGTCTCCACGTGCATAGTTTGGGAAGTTCATGATGGCAATGAGAGTAACGGGATAGACAAAGTAGTGCTGATCATATGTTTTTTTCAGAAAAAGGGAACCTTGTGACATATCTGATTATATATGTGGATGACATGATTATATTGGAAATGATACAAAAGAAATTGCATGACTTCGACATAGATTGTTCACTAGTTTGAGATGAAGGACTTAGGATGCTTACAATATTCTTTGGGATAGAGGTTTCCCGTTCCAGAGATGGAGTCTTCATTTCTCAATAAAAATATATTCTCGACTTACTGACTGATGTAGGGATGTTAGACTACAAACCAAGCGACACCCACTAGCAGAAAATCACAAGTTACAGATAACAGAAGGAGCTCTAATAACAAACATAAAACAATATCAGAGGCTAATAAAAAAGTGCATTTACTTTCTCATACAAGAGCAGATTAGCCTAAGCAGTCGGATTCGTAAGTCATTTTACGCATCATCCACAAGAAGAACATATCACTACGGCCAAGAGGATAGTCAGTTACTGAAGGAAATACCAGGACGAGGTATATTGTTCAAGAAATACAGACATTTAGATGTGGAGTATATATTGGTGCTGATTGGGCAGGTAGTCTTAATGACATGAGGTCTACTTCATGATACTTTGTCTTTGTATGGGAAAATCTAGTCACATAGAAAAGCAAGAAACAAAAGGTGGTGCCGTCATCAAGTGCAGAAGTAGAATATTAAGGGATTGCAAAAGACATTATGGAGATATTATGGCTGAAGCTGGTGTATGAGGTTGGGTTTTCACCACAACTCCCGACTCGGTTAATCAACGACAACAAGGCTGGGATAAGTATTACTAGAAACCCAGTTCACCACGATTGAACCAATCATATTGAGATGGATCGGCATTTTATTAAATAAAAACTCGATTAGGGAAGTGTCGAACTACCGTTTTTCAAATCTGAATTAGTAGATATTCTCACAAAAGAAGTTATCGAAAGAGTTTTTGAGTCAGTGTTGTGCAAGTTAGATATAAGTGAAGCCAATACACAACTTGAGGGAGGGGGGTGTTAAGAGATAGGATTGCAATCTTCTAAATTATGAATAGTGGATATGAGATCAATATAAATCCTAATCAAATCTCCAATCAAATCCCGTAATCTTTTATCCTTATTTATAGCTAGGTCCTATTCTTGTATTATATATATGATATTGTACAAAGTATCTTGACTTAACAAAAAACGCCTTTCATTCACATGATACTTGCTTAACATCCTTAAACGACAATCCATGAAGAATCGGAGGGAGGAAAAAGTGATGAGTTAGAAATGTCATGTTCATTCTCTTTATATCAATGCGTTTGGTTGTTTGCATGTTTATTTAAAATATTCAAGATCCACGCTTTCTTAATTCTTGGAATTCGAATTTAAATAGGCGCTAAGGAATTAAATTTGTTGCTATAATGCCAATATATTAATTTATCATGTTGATTATTTGCGTTCAGGAAGGATGCAATACGAGGTTGGAGATTAGATTGAAGATGTAAAATGGAATTGTGCAAAATATTATTCACGAACTACATATGTTGACCGTGTATAATATTTCAAGATACTTAGTGGTTGAACCACGTTTTAAGGCATTATACAAAATTGCAAAGCTTTAGAAGAGGAAAAACTTCTTCAGGTTTAAAAAAAAGTTTTAAATCTCAAGATATGATTCATTTTCTTTTAAAACGACGCGATAAATATAAGAAACGACGTCAAAGCATTAGGAGGGTAGGCACTTATTGTGGCGCCCCGCTCCGGAGCCCTAGCCTCGGTAGCAGTGCACCCGCCGTATTTCACTAAGGAGAATACAAAGCATCACATCAACCTGTTACACGTCAGTGCCGACATGGAAATTTTTTTTCTTTGCGGAAACGATTAAACACAATACTAGTTGGATTCAATGAACCTCAAATAAATAAAGATCTTATTATTAGGCTGACCAGGCCATACAAGTCAAAATCAAATGTCTGAATTTAAAAGTCTGAAAATGTTTCAGAGTATACTGAAAAACAGAAGTGTCATTGTCACCCCAAGGACATCATAAACAGCCCGCCTCCGTCCTCGCTGTAAACATTTCTACGAGTCACTCAGCCCACTACACGACATCAGTCCCATCCTCGAGGAAGATATAATCATACACAGTGTCGGTCTCACCTGGAATAGTAGGGGGTGAGTGATGGTAATCACCCAGAAGGTGCCTCTCAAAATAATACAGAGCTTACATATCCAAAAAGATATCGCCACATAGTCACATAAGACAAGGCAGCATGGCTTACATGGAAAAGTAAAACACTCCACATAGATATGCGCGAGCACGTGATGCATGCTCAAATAACGTGTCACACGCAACGAGAATCATGTCAGGCCGTATGCTCCTAGATCTATATGCAATGCATGCTCCCGGGTCCTAAATCCAGCGTCATGGTCTCTAGCCACCACTTGCTGTTTTGGACACCCACGCTCTATAGACGATGCGTGTTGCATGACACCCACGCCCTATAGACGCTGCGCGTCATCCCGGTACCCACGCCCTATAGACGCTGCGTGTCACATGACACCCACGCCCTATAGACGCTGCGTATCACCTGGCACCCACGCCCTATAGACGCTGCGTACCTTATTCAAATACACGTGCAATGGATGCAAGAGAAAGGGTAGAAAAAAGCAATTGGATGTCATCCCCTAACGTCGATCGATCGACGTCCAACTGAGACACATCGAACCCTCGCTCAGTTGACGTCGATCGATCGATGTCTTACTGGGGTACATCGATCGCTCACCTGTTGACGTCGATCGATCGACGTCCTTCTGAGGCACATCGAACCCTCACCTTCTGGAAATCGATCGATCAATGTCGCCGTATCTCAGAAACTTCCTTCTGAAATTCTGCAGTCCATTCAGCTACAACGTTCCACAATTCTCATTCACCCATAATTTCCATACACACTTAGCAACAATAAGATCACTCAAAAATCAAGAATCAAAGAGCAGAAAATAAACACGTTGGAACGCAAGAATAAGATCATAATTGAATCAAGAATTAAAAACAACAACACATAAAAAAAATACTGTTTTTGCCTATGCAACCTTCATACCGTTTTGAGGGAATGAATAGTATGCACCTACCTTTTTGACGAATTAACTTCCTTCTCTTCTAGGCTCGAACCTAAACAATTGTAGTATAAAATCAATACTAATAATAAAAGTTAATTTGACTTACTTAAGATAATTAGCTCATAGCTTTCTATTTTGTTCCTATTTGTCATACCCACATATATATCAAGACTAGCACCACGTATTTTATCAAAACAATTTCTCCATATACGTAACTAAACAACATAAAATAATATGCAAGATTAGTGTTTTATATTATAAAAATTATATTTATGAATATGAATGGCACCTTCGGCCACTGTCCTTATGTGGACAGTTGGCTTCCACATCACACGGCAGCATCACACAACAATTAACATAGACACATGCACACAATTTAGCACCTACAATATTATATCCATATATATACAAAACCCCATCATACCATTGTACATCCTTACGCCCTATACCTTTACTACATTCACCCTCCATTATCCACTCACAGCAAGTAAGAAAAACAACCACATAACCATAGGCACACAAAATTCACCTACAGCACATATACGCAACACATATACATAAAACCCCATGTCATGCATAAATATCAAATCTTTTGCCCCTCCCTCACCAGCGGCCATCAAGGCCCAAAACCTTCCAAGTTATACAATCTTTATATATATATATATATATATATATATATACACACACACACACACACACACACACACACACAATCGATACATAAATATAACAATTATATACATATATACATCAATCTACGCAAATCACAATTACAAATGCATGATCCGATTTGATATGAAAATAGCATAATAAATTTATAAAAGCGTAGCAAATATAGCAAAGATACTTGCCTCGTGTCTCGATTATATGCGATATACGAAGAATCGGGGTTTAACGGTTGAAGAGATTACTGTTTCTTGCTCTTAGATTGCTGGCGGCAGGATGTTTTAAATTGAAGCACTGGGGGTCAATTGCTGCATATTTGGAAGGGTGGAAATCGGCTGATTGAGGAAAATTGTGGGGGCTGCCCATTTGTTTCCAAATCGAAGTATACGAATGATAAAGAAATTAAATTGAATGTTGGAAGAATTGAGGGTGGAGGTAAAAGGCTGGCCGTCTGAATTCAACGATGTTGCTGGCTTTTTTCTCTTTGCTGGGGCCGCCGGGTAGTTTTTTAGGGTTTACTCTCTTTTTTTTTTGTAAAATATAGTAAGTATAAATAGATAAACAAAAGATAGTTACGTTTAGTAAATTTTCTAGTTGGTTAGGATTTGATTCTTAGGAGATATCCTAATTCAAATTAATTCCATTAGTTTAGTATAGAATTTTGTTATTATCTTTATATCTATGTTTATCTCTCCTTTTTTTTTGCCTGCCGAAATTTCCTACACATACATACTATATAATGTATAAAAAGAACATGGGGCATAACATTCCTCCCTCCTTACAGAAAGTTTCGTCCTCGAAACTTGCATATGGCGTAATGAATGACTCAGTATGGTTCTACTTGATCCATTCACCTAGATCGTGACCGTACTAAATATCCGTTGCGTATTCTGATATCTTAACCCCTATACTTCTCAACATAAGACTAAGTCTTCACAATCATTTCTTGTATACTGAGACGGGAATTTCTAAGTCCATTGTTCTCCGCTTATTTAAGGTCATAACCTATCTTCTTAAAATTCTAACATCAAACTTAAGGGTATTGTCATCATACTGGGTTCCATATCCCAATCGTCAGTCGATATCGTACTTGTATTTGCGGTCATCGGTAACCCTCTAAAATCAGTTCTTAGGTGTACTATAACCTTTAGTATAATTCTCTATAATTATAACTCATAAACTCTCACTTATACCACCTGACGTGTATCATCCAACTTATTGCAACCTACGATTCTAAATTCTTAATTTAGCATACATGATTCATCTCCTAGTTACGTGACCATCCAAAATATCCATTAAGTCCTCCGATGTATTAATTGTTACACTTCAAAAATATAGAATCAAGTTCTCAAAATTAGTTCTTATGTACTTATAAACTAGTTCTATAATCATGTCCTTACTTTTCTTAGAAATATCATCAATAGCCTATTATACGAAGTACATGTATGGACTTGGTTTTATTTAAAACACAAGTAGCCTACGTAGCTATAATTTAGAATTTAGCTTTAACTGTTTAAAATAATATACCTTTTAATATTGTAAACACAAACCAAAAGTATCATATATTTATTTTCGCAAAGCGGTATCTCAAATGATAACTCATAAAACAATGATATAACTGGTTTGCAAAAGTATTACGGTTAAAACCATTTCAAAATAATTGAGACACATCAATAGTAAAACTTCTTTTTTTTTACAAAACGATTTGTACGCGGTGTCTTTTTTTTCTTTCCAATGAAATATATATTTTGAAATCTGTGTTTTGTTTCGCAAAATACAACAATTGAAAAGTCAGAAAATATAAAAGTACCTCTCTTTTCAAAAAGAAGTATATATATTTTGAAACCATTTCTGCTTCACAAAATTCAATAAGTCCATCGCAAGTAGATAAGTATATTCAAAAGCATTTAATGGTAAAATGCTTGCAATATCGATAGTTGTCAAATAAAATTATTTTATAAAAATCGATATAGCTAAACAAAAGTTTGAGAAATAGTATAAGAAATATATAAACATATCGATGTTCGAAAACATCATTATTTTAAAATATATCAGTTTTGTCAGGGTAGTCGTAATTCCGTTAGGTTGCTATACGAATTCGTAAGAGAATAGAGCCTTGTGAAGTAATATACTATATAAAAAGAGAATGACAGTAGTCGGAGTGTTTAGAAGCAAAATATTTGAAATACCTTTGAATATAGTGTGTATTTTAGTATACCTGCTTATAAGAAATCGTTTAACTATTGGTAAAATAATAGTCCATACTTCGTAATTTTTTTTTCTAAGTCACCCCTTAACGTTAGTGAAAAATCCACCTATGTACTATTTTATGATTTTTTAACTTAAGTTGGGTAATGCTAGCATGTCACCCTAAATATTAATCGACTTAGCGTATTCTAATTCACCATGCTTCCGCACGCCACACTGATCGCTGTACTTCTTCACTTGGTTATTTTAACCGTTAATTATAAAACCACTACTTGTTCATACTTACTGTATTTTAGTTCAAGCCTACTCGATGCATCAATACTTACGTGTTCCTATGAATCAACACTTAACTCAGATTTGTAACAATTTGTCATTCCATTGTACTTATTTTAGTAGTGCTCGATTGTCACTATCAATCAATATTTCTAGTGGACTAATATATTCGGCTTAGTTGATACTCTAGAGTTCAACATCTTAATCATAACTATAAAACTCTTTGTACGGTATTCTTTGGTAAACTCTACTGACCATAACGCTAATAAATCGTTACTTAGTTTTCTTCTTTATACTATAAATCATTTCTTAGTACCTACAATATCCACTTAGACCTAGTCGTGTTCTGACACTACTGCTGAGGTAGAGGCGTGAACCCAACTCATTTATCGTAATGGTATCGGGTTTGCAAGGATCAGATCTAAGGAATTATTCAAATGATTATAATTAGCACTTAGGTAGAGTAAATAATTCATAGTCATATGGAGTGCCCTAGGTATACTTTGGCAGATTCCTTATCTGATCATCACTTAGGTCTGACGTCATGACTTATTTCTATAATCGATACTTGATATCATCATTCCTTACGTCTAAAATCATCACTTATATCTAAATTCAATGCTTAGAGTATAATCATAGATTATGACTAGAATCAGTACTTATGTTTACTCATCACCTAATGTTCAGATCACCACTTACTTTCTAAGATCACTTCTTATTTCTAAATCATACTTAGTGTATAATCAGCATTTATGACTAAAACCAATGCTTAAGTCGAATATCAACTCTTAATCAAGATCGTCGCTTATGTCTAACATCGTGACTTACGGGTAGGATCATCACTTAATTTCTAAGGTCACATTTTATTTCCAATAACATGCTTAATACATAAGCATTACTTATGACTAAAAATTGGTACTTATATCTAAGATGTGACTTAGAGGCAAAATCGCAGCTTAATTTCTAATATCATAGCCTAAATCTATGCTTCCGATGTGGATCTAGAGCCATGCTCTGATAGATCGCACTGTCGAACATGTAGTACTTCTTAAACTCATTTTGAAATTAGATCCAAGTGATCGGCGATGTCAGTTGTGCTACGCCATCACTCCTCCGCATCTCTTTGTCGAAGAATCTCAGGTCCGGGTGCGATGGTGGTGGAGGCGGTGCATGCTAGTTCAGCAGCTGGTGCTACTGTACTAAGGTGTTGGTCATGGTGACTATGGTGCATGCTAGCTTGGGGATGATCCCCTGATTCTGGTGGTTCTCACCACCCTTCCCAGCTGGCTCACGTCGTAGATGCATTTCTTGTTATCCAAGTTTATGAGAAGAAATTGGATTAGTCAATAATAAGTTGAAAGGTTGAACGCCGATAAATCGATAGTTAGACCAGGAAAGCTCACCATCGGCACACACCTCACATAACCCGATCATAACCTAGGTCTAAGATCATATCTTA
This sequence comes from Eustoma russellianum, assembly GCA_036186865.1. Taxonomy (NCBI): domain Eukaryota; kingdom Viridiplantae; phylum Streptophyta; class Magnoliopsida; order Gentianales; family Gentianaceae; genus Eustoma; species Eustoma russellianum. The sequence continues at coordinate 7,981,499 of AP025052.1, forward strand.
AGTCTACTTTGTTTATTAGGGGTAAAATCGAAAATTTATAAAAGATCGTAACTAATGTCTAAGTGATCTAATTAAACCTGCGTTTCTGAGGCGGATCTGAAGCCTCAGCTCTGATACCACCTATGGCGCCCCGCTCCCGAGCCCTAGCCTCGGTAGCAGTGCACCCGCCGTATCTCACTAAGGAGAATACAAAGCATCACATCAACCAGTTACACGTTAGTGCCGACATGGAAATTTTTTTCTTTGCGGAAACGATTAAACACAATACTAGTTGGATTCAATGAACCTCAAATAAATAAAGACCTTATTATTAGGCTGACCAGGCGATACAAGTCAAAGTCAAATGTCTGAATTTAAAAGTCTGAAAATGTTTCAGAGTAATACTGAAAAACAGAAGTGTCATTGTCACCCCAAGGACATCATAAACAGCCCGCCTCCGTCCTCGCTGTAAACATTTCTACGAGTCACTCAGCCCACTACACGACATCAGTCCCATCCTCGAGGAAGATATAATCATACCCAGTGTCGGTCTCACCTGGAATAGTGGGGGGTGAGTGATGGTAATCACCCAGTAGGTGCCTCTCAAAATAATACAGAGCTTACATATCCAAAAAGATATCGCCACATAATCACATAAGACAAGGCAGCATGGCTTACATGGAAAAGTAAAACACTCCACATAGATATGCGCAAGCACGTGATGCATGCTCAAATAACGTGTCACACGCAACAAGAATCATGTCAGGCCGTATGCTCCTAGATCTACATGCAATGCATGCTCCCGGGTCCTAAATCCAGCGTCATGGTCTCTAGCCACCACTTGCTGTTTTGGACACCCACGCCCCATAGACGCTGCGTGTCGCATGACACCCACGCCCTATAGACGCTGCGTATCACATGACACCCACGCCCTATAGACGCTGCGTGTCATCCCGGTACCCACGCCCTATAGACGCTGCGTGTCACATGACACCCACGCCCTATAGACGCTGCGTATCACATGGCATCCACGCCCTATAGACGCTGCGTACCTTATGCAAATGCACGTGCAATGGATGCAAGAGAAAGGGTAGAAAAAAACAATTGGATGTCATCCCCTAACATCGATCGATCGACGTACAACTGAGACACATCGAACCCTCGCTCAGTTGACGTCGATCGATCGATGTCTTACTGGGGTACATTGATCGCTCACCTGTTGACGTCGATCGATCGACGTCCTTCTGAGGCACATCGAACCCTCACCTTCTGGACATCGATCGATCGATGTCGCCGTATCTCAGAAACTTCCTTCTGAAATTCTGCAGTCCATTCAGCCACAACGTTCCACAATTCTCATTCACCCATAATTTCCATACACACTTAGCAACAATAAGATCACTCAAAAATCAAGAATCAAAGAGCAGAAAATAAACACGTTGGAACGCAAGAATAAGATCATAATTGAATCAAGAATTAAAAACAACAACACATAAAAAAAATACCGTTTTTGCCTATGCAACCTTCATACCGTTTTGAGGGAATGAATAGTATGCACCTACCTTTTTGACGAATTAACTTCCTTCTCTTCTAGGCTCGAACCTAAACAATTGTAGTATAAAATCAATACTAATAATAAAAGTTAATTTGACTTACTTAAGATAATTAGCTCATAGCTTTCTATTTTGTTCCTATTTGTCATACCCACATATATATCAAGACTAGCACCACGTATTTTATCAAAACAATTTCTCCATATACGTAACTAAACAACATAAAATAATATGCAAGATTAGTGTTTTATATTATAAAAATTATATTTATGAATATGAATGGCACCTTCGGCCACTGTCCTTATGTGGACAGTTGGCTTCCACATCACACGGCAGCATCACACAACAATTAACATAGATACATGCACACAATTTAGCACCTACAATATTATATCCATATATATACAAAACCCCATCATACCATTGTACATCCTTACGCCCTATACCTTTACTACATTCACCCTCCATTATCCACTCACAGCAAGTAAGAAAAACAACCACATAACCATAGGCACACAAAATTCACCTACAGCACATATACGCAACACATATACATAAAACCCCATGTCATGCATAAATATCAAATCTTTTGCCCCTCCCTCACCAGCGGCCATCAAGGCCCAAAACCTTCCAAGTTATACAATCTTTATATATATATATATATATATATATATATATATATATATATACACACATAATCGATACATAAATATAACAATTATATACATATACACATCAATCTAAGCAAATCACAATTAAAAATGCATGATCCGATTTGATATGAAAACAGCATAATAAATTTATAAAAGCATAGCAAATATAGCAAAGATACTTGCCTCGTGTCTCGATTATATGCGATATACGAAGAATCGGGGTTTAACGGTTGAAGAGATTACTGTTTCTTGCTCTTAGATTGCTGGCGGCAGGATGTTTTAAATTGAAGCACTGGGGGTCAATTGCTGCATATTTGGAAGGGTGGAAATCGGCTGATTGAGGAAAATTGTGGGGGCTGCCCATTTGTTTCCAAATCGAAGTATACGAATGATAAAGAAATTAAATTGAATGTTGGAAGAATTGAGGGTGGAGGTAAAAGGCTGGCCGTCTGAATTCAACGATGCTGCTGGCTTTTTTTCTTTGCTGGGGCCGCCGGGTAGTTTTTTTAGGGTTTACTCTCTTTTTTTTGTAAATTATAGTAAGTATAAATAGATAAATAAAAGATAGTTACGTTTAGTAAACTTCCTAGTTGGTTAGGATTTGATTCTTACACTACAAAAAGAATTCTGTTTTCCGACGAAAAAGTCATCGACGTACCACGTGTCGTCGGTATTTCGTCGGTATTTTGCGACGACGTAGCGATAAACGGAATTTCGTCGTTAATTGCGACGAAACTACGATGAAACACATTGTCGCTAAAAAAAAGTAGTCAGGTTAATCATTTCGTTACAATTTCGTCGGTGTTTTGTCGGTGGTTCGTCGCTACTCTGTGTCTTTTGTTTGTCGCTATGTAGTTTGTAACGTTTCGTCGCTATATCGTCGGTAATGTGTCGCAAAAATTCCAGAAACATAAACACTATGAAGCGGTGTTTGGGAAAGAAATTTATTCATTTAGTAATAAAAATTTACATTATAAAGACGAAAAATTAAAAAAAGTAATCTAAAAGAGAGGCGGAGAGGGGCCGTTCACTCTTCGTCATCGGAAGAAATAGTGGCCGCCACATTCTCTACGAACTCTTTGAGGAGGCGCTTCAGCTTGTAATATCTGGATTTCAACTTGCGCAGCCTTCTGTTCATGCTGTGCAGTTGCCTCGACTGCTGCTGCATGTTTGCTATAAGCATACGGTAGTCGAAATCCGGTTCCGGCATTTCTTCTTGAGGATCCTCTGGCGGCATTGGGCCATGCACAGATATTGAACCCTCCCGCTCAACCGATGGTTGTGGTTGAGGAGGAGGCCGTTGTGGAGGTGCACTGTTTGGCTCTCCACGCCTTGGGGTTCTTCTATAACGACGCGTCATACTTTGAAGTTTTATGACTTTGTATGTGTGTAATGTACGGATGTGGGGTTATAAATAGGTAAATTTAGCGACGACATAGCGACGAACATACGACGAATTTTTCGATCGTTAATCAAGATGGGAATATGTGCGGGTGTGACGCTTCGTTCGAATTAGCGACGAATTAGCGACGACTTCGCGACGTAATATGTGCGGGCGTGACAGTTCGTTCGAATTAGCGACGAATTAGCGACGTAAATTCATCGTACGTTATAACCATCGGGAACTGTGCGGACACTGCGGAATAGCGACGCCTTAGAGACGCCGTAGCGACGAAACGCAGCAGGCGCAGCAGCAGACGATGCAGGTGCAGCAGGTGACGAACCAGCAAATCTCGCATCTATCGCATCTCATCATCTCTTTCATTTTTCAGCTCCTCGCAGCCTCAGCCTCGCCCTCCTGATGGTCACTCTTCTCCGCATGATCCCCCTCCATCTTCCTCTGCGTAGTATTTTATTTTTTGATTTTTTGTACAGACTATTTCATTTATTGTATTGACATATTCTTTGTTCTTTTATATTTTATCAGACATTTATACGGATTCCATTTCTTTTGTGTTGTTTAATTATACGAACTTCAATACGCAAATACCGTATTTCTGTATAATATTCGTACAAATGATTTAATAGACAAAATAAAATATATTATAAAAATTAAATAATAATAAAAACTATTTAATTAATAATATATTCATATTATTAATAAATTATAAATATTTAATATTTAATATTTAATATTAAATTAATATTTAATATTAATTTAAATGATAGCGACGAACCTGCGACGAAAAAAATGTCACAGACCTGAAATAAAAAAATCAAAAATTTTAAAATAGCGACGACAAAAGATATACCGACGAAAATCTGCGACGAAACATAAATGTCGCAGACCGGAAATAAAAAAAATCAAAAATTTAAAAATAGCGACGACAAAAGATATACCGACGAAACGACGACGGAAATAACAGGTCGCAGACCTGACAGAGTTTCGTCGCAATTGTGCGACGAACCGCCGACGAGCCTTTTCTCGTCGCAATATAGCGACGCTTCACCGACGAAAATCACTTTGCGACAAGCCGTATAACGACCTGCAGATTTCGTCGCAAAGTCGTCGCTATATGCCTTTAGCGACGAAATGGCGACGGATTATGTCTGTCGCTATGTCTCTTTTTTTTGTGGTGTTAGGAGATATCCTAATTCAAATTAATTCTATTAGTTTAGAATAGAATTTTGTTATTATCTTTATATCTATGTTTATCTCTCCTTTTTTTTTGCGTGCCGAAATTTCCTACACATACATACTATAATATGTATAAAAAGAACATGGGGCATAACACTTATAACTAGCTGACTAAAAAGAGACCATGTGCGTATGTAGATTGGCGCCTCTTGCATGTGATCATTATTTCATGTATTTATGTTTTACCTGGTTTTTTGAAGGCCAATTTAAGTGCCATCACCAGAATCCAGAATCATTCTAGAGGCTATTGGAAGATCAGGTTTACATCTTAAACTTTGATTCTTGTTGCGTAGCAACGAGTCTAGTTCAAATAGCTGAAATCGAGGCTTCAAGATCAAGTATTTTTTACGTTTAAATCCTTGCAATGTTTGTTTCATTTTATAAATATATGCGATACTCTCACCATAAGATGGTATTGTGTTTATCCATATATTATGTATCAATAGTGTTTGTTTATTATGAAAGCGGACCTTGGAACAACTGGTGAGGTTACTGTTTTATGAACTTGAAGTCACGGGTTCGAACTACGGAAATAGTCTTTTACACAAAGTGTAGGGTAAGCTGCGTACATCAGATTGCAAAGTGATCCGGTCCCTCCCCAGATCCTGCGCAAATGCGAGAGCCTAGTGCTTTGTGATCCGGCCCCTCCCCAGATCCTGCGCAAATGCGAGAGCCTAGTACACATGGAACGTCCTTTTTACTGGTTTATTTATTCTCTATGTATCATGTATGAAAAGATAAAGAAAAACCCCAACTTTGTTAATGATGAGACCAGAATCGCTCACCGGGTGGATCAGAGATGACCCGAGTTGTGTGCTGTTAATCTTCCGTCTAAATCTGTCAATGGAACCTCAGAAGGAAGAAAAACGTTAGAGGTCACAGGACGCTGTCCCGGAAAAACCCTCTGACGCTTAAGTCAGTTATTGGTGTTTTTGAAAGTAGTCTATGCTGGAATAAAGGTTTAGATGAAACCTATAAAAAGATCTCACTGAGTTTATGGCTATTTGTGTATTGGCCGAGATGGAGTTCGTGAGAGAAAGCTCCAGAAGTAGTTCCAAAAGTTGGATTGGAAATCCCCCTTTTCCCGTCTGGATAGAGGGGTATTTATACTTGAGATTGAGGAGGTCCGGTCTCCTTGCCCGATTGATGGGACGGTGATATGGCTGAGATGGCTGTCTCGTCCGCTGCAGAGCTGCAGTGTAATGGGACAAAAGCCTGAGACCATAGCTGTGTCAGTAGCTAACTCTTGGATGTATAGGTCGGCCTGTAATGATGATCTTGTACTGAAACATTCGATGCTTGACACATGGAAAGTATTCTGCAGAGTTACTTGGCGGGTCCCAGAAGACGATAGATAATATCTTCTTTTGATCTTATCTGATACTGTTTAGAGTAGCAGAGCCAATATGAATCCGAGGCCGAGATGAATAAATGTCCTTTGAAAGTTATGCATTATCAGTTTCCTTATTTGCCGAGGTTGACCATAAGAAGTTGCTTTGACTAAGGCATTGCCGAGCGGAGATGCAATATACTGATATGCCATATAAGACTTCATTCTAACCATTCCTGATCGTGTGTGAACAAGTACCAACCTGACTCAGGCATGCGGCCGAGCCGACCAGAGGTTATAATTGAATTTGCCTTAGCCGTTTTAACAAACTTGCTTTGGCTACAGACATAAGATGGCCGAGCAGAAGTGTATTCATGCCGGGCTGAAGTTGAGGTTCAAGCCTGCTTCCGAGATGAAAACCTTAGCATATTCTTTGATAAGAAGACGAATACTGTGGGGAAGTATAGCCGTAGTGCAGCATGGCCGAGCAGCGATGTATTTGTGTCGAACTGCAGGAGTTGAACCCTTTATGCATAAGTTCTGCCGCTGACCGTTGTTGACTAACAGATGTTTATTTTTGGCTCATCATTTGCCTCCAGATTAGTTTGGCCGAGCTGACCAGAGAGGACATGCTAATTGATTCAGAGCCTTTAATGAATTGTCCTTTCAATTGTGACGTGTCGGCCTCTGATTGGGCTGCTCTGCACATTTACTGTTTGCACAGAGTACGAGAAGTGAGTTACGTACCTTTTCGTATTTGGTGGTTACGGAGATCGAGGATGATTACATCGAGGTGACCCTTGGGCTGCCGAGATGAAAATCTATAAATAGGGCTTTCTCTGGTCATTTGATACTTTTATTACTTCCGTCTTTTATTTATGCCTTTGCTCTCTTCTCCGGCTGTGTCCCAAAATTCCTCCGTTTGTCTTCTCCGGCGTTCTCAGCTTCCTTCAGCCTTCTCCACCTTTTTCATCCTCTTTCCTGTAAGTCTTTCCTTTCATTGCTTAATCATGTCTGCTTCTTCCCATGATTCTCAAAACTTTTCTGAAGGTGCTTCTTACACCGCTGGAGGTGGAGAGAATTCCAACTCTCCATCTATGTCCGGTAGAATGGTCTCTGCTGACGACCTTCCCATTAGTAACCTGCGCAGGACCACCGGTGACACTGCTCAGTCCAGCAGAGATGTCACCGTGGTTAGCTCTTCGCCAGAGCAAGCAGGGATTGCTCCTTCTCCGGCATTTGTAAATTCCCCGGCCCCACTAAGGGGTCCATCTCTGTTCTCGGGGGCCCTTGAAAGAGGTATGCCTTCTCTTTTTGTCCAAGAGTCTTTTTGCACCCTGTCCGAGGCCTATCTGGACAGGATCTGTAAATTCCACAAAATTGACCGAAATAGGTTCGGCCCAATCCTTCCCTTGCCTGGTCAGATTGCTTACGATCCTCCTAAGGATTATGAAGCAGTCTACGAGGACTATTTCAAGTCGGGATTCAATCTTCCCATTCCTGAGCCCCTTATCCGTATTATGCGGGCTTATGGTCTTAGACTTCCTCAGATCCAACCAAATGGTCTGATGCTCATCCTCTGCTATCTTTTTTTTCTCAGAATAGCTGAGTTCCCTTTTAATGCCACTGTTTTTAGAGCCCATTTTTGCTTGTCGGGCCTCGCATAGCTGGTATTATTTCAGCAAACGAGCGTCTAACACTAATTTTCTCTTTGCCATTAATATCCCTACCTTCAAAAAGAGATGGAAGGTTAGATTTTTCTATGTTAAGAAAGCTGAGCTGCCGAGCGGAAATCTCTGAAAGACTGGCAGAGCAGGCAACATGAAGCCGGACCCAGAATACTGCGATGAGGCAGCCAGACTGCGAAGTCTCCCAATAGCCATTGACTGGCAAAGGGTGGACTATGAAATTTGGATGGCAGCTGACCTGAGCCATTCGGCTGTGGGCCAAAATTACCTGGCTCTTTCTCCCGACAACTTAATCATTGTCAGAGGTCAGTGTTGATGCTCTTTTCTCTTAGCATTTTTCTTACTTTCAGTATCTAATTGTTTTATCCTTGATGCAGGCGCAATGGCTGGACCTTCTTCCCATTCTAGCAGATTGGCTGAGGCGGCAGCCAGGAAGAAAGCTCGCAAGGAAAGAAGAATGGCTGCTCTTGGTTCTGCTGGAGGGACTTCTACTTCAGCTTTGCCCGCAGTTCCTGCTGCTGCTGTTGAGCCCGTGCAAGCAGAGCCCGAACCAGGTAACAAACTTTTCCCAACCTCAAATCTTTGTAAGTGTTGAGCTCTGTCTCTGACTTAATTTGTTACTTCTTGCAGCTCTGCCAACAGAAATTATGAATGATGAGCCTGAGGCTAAGGTCCAGCCTCAGGCTCCTGCTGAACCAGAACTTATGGCAGAAGCTGGTGAGGGCTCAAGTCTACGCCAAAGGAAGAGGCGCCGAGATGAAGGCCCATCCAGCAGTCAAGATGCAGGTCCTTCTCAGCCTGCATACGAAGCAACTCCTTCCCGACCAGCGAGGAAATCCTGCCTCAGCAAGCCGGGATTCATGACCCAATTCTGATTGGGTTCTCAGAAGGTCATTCAGCTATGGACCCAGCCATAGCCATAAAGCTGAACAAGGTGGCTATTCTGCCCCTGGATCACCAGAAATTCAGAGCAGCCTCATGAGGGGACTTGAAGAGCGTCCTTCTTTTCAACGTTGCTCTGGTAAGTAAAACTTTTCTAAGTGCTTGTTTGCTTTTCGTCACTTAGTCATTTTTCTAACTCTGCTTTCTGGTAGGTCCGAGCTCAGGAGTTAGAGGCCTTGGCCCGGGGAGAAGAATTTTTTGAAGAACTTCAAGTTAAAACCAGAGAGCTTGAAGAGGTCAACCAGCAGAGAGCCGGGCTGACTCAACAAGTTGACACTCTGAAAGCCGAGGTCTCTACACTTCAGCAAAGGGCCGAGAATGCTGAGATGAAGTTGGCCACTTCCAACTCGAAGGTGGATGAGTTGGAAAATAAAGTGGCTGATTTGGAACTGGCCTCCACTCACTCTCTAACTGAGATTGAGGTCTTGAAATAGGAGAAAACTGAACTCTTGCAGAGGAGCGACACATATGAAAAGCAGCTAGATTAACTGCGTCAACAATTGGCCGAGGCAATTGCTGATTTCAGGAAGTCCAAGTTGTTTGAAGAAAATATGATCCTGCTGCAAAGTTCAGCCATGGAGGTCGGCCGGAAAGAGGCCATTGACATCTGCTCAGAAGTTCATCCTGAGTTAAACAAAGAAGATCCTCGTTTGGCCGAGAGAGTTCGCCACTCAGTTCCAACAATTCTTGGATGGAGCCGGCTTGAGGGAAGATGAGGATTAGACTTAGGATTTTCTTTGTAATTCTACTGAGTAGATGTCAGTTGTACTTTGTACTTTGAAATCTTTATCAATGAAAAACTTTCTAAGTCCTTTGCAATCTGTAGCTCTTTCTCCTGCTCTGCTCTTTTACTTCAGCATTTTTGTCAAGTCTATTTATCAAACTTATTGTTGTCGAGTACCCATGTTGGACTTGGTAAACTCAATCAGTTTAACTGAAAATAAACTAACATACCAAGCTTTAAAATATGGAATAAACCTGTTATTCTGCCGAGCTGAGATGAAATCTTTTGGCCCAAGTTTTCCTTGTAAAGGCCGAGATGTATGAATAATAATTTAAGCTTTCACAGAGTTGATCTGGTCTCCAGGATCTGCCCTGCTTCATACTTGGATTCTTCCAAGTATAAACTGTTAAGTCATGCTCTTATAAGACCGATCTGGTCTCCAGGATCTGCCTGATACAATGCGGGCCAGGTTTCCCTTGTAGCGGTCGAGATGATTATGTTCAGAAAATTTTTGTACTGAACTTTTGTAGAGCTGATCTGGTCTCCAGGATTTGCTCCACTGAATGCTTCTTTGTCTCTTCTCCGTATGGGATAATAAGTCTTTTAGCCTTATAGAACTGATCTGGTTTCCAGGATCTGCCCCATAATATATTTTTCTGCTCAGCAATTTTTAGTCTGAGCTTTCACAAAGCTGATCTGGTCTCCAGGATCTGCTCTGCTGGATTTTTTCTTGGATTATTCCAAGTATTGATTGTCGAGTCATTTTTCTTCATAGGACTGATCTGGACCCCAGGGTATGTCCCATATTATATGGCCCAAGTTTCTCTTATAACGGCCGAGATAATTGTGTTTAGTAAATTTGAACTGAACTTTTGTAGAGCTGATCTGGCCTCCGGGATCTGCTCAGCTAAATCTTTCTTGGATTCTTCCAAGTTTTGATTGATGATTAATAGGACCGATCTGGTCTCCAGGATCTGTCCTACATTAGATTTTTTGGCTCAGTAATTCTTGTGCTGAACTTTCACAGAGTTGATCTGGACTCCAGGATCTGCTCTGCTAAACCTTTCTCGGATTCTTCCAAGTTTTGATTGATGCTTTCACAGGACCGACCTGGTCTCCAGGGTCTGTCCTACATTAGATTTTTTGGCTCAGGAATTCTTGGGCTGAACTTTCACAGAGTTGATCTGGACTCCAGGATCTGCTCTGCTAAACCTTTCTCAGATTCTTCCAAGTTTTGATTGATGCTTTCATAGGACTGACCTGGTCTCCAGGGTCTGTCCTACATTAGATTTTTGGCTCAGCAATTCTTGGGCTTAGATTCCATAAGACTGATATGGACTCCAGGATCCGTCTTACTGTGATGTTAAACTTGTCGCCTTCAAGATTCCCTTGAGATAATTTAACAAATAGTTGAGTCCCCAACATGGGAGGACACTTAGCCTGAGCTGAAGACTTGCTGAATCAGCAGGCTAAGGCATTTGAAAGAATATCAAAGTAAATCCCTGATAAACCTTAGGGCCGAAGCAAACTGTAGGGTGGATATGCACACCGAAGTGGACCCCTGATAAACCGTAAGGCCGAGATTAAGCTTTGTCGTAGCTAGGAGGACACCATATCACTTCCTTGACCTGATGAGCCATAAGAGAGAAATCATCGAGATAGGAAAGCTTGTGTCCTGAACTACTTCATGAGCCATAAGGCAGAGATCGGCTAAGCACGAATCCTATCGGACCCCAATTCTGTTACGACCCATAAAGTGAGAGTCAGGAAGGCACAGAACTTTTTTCCCAATCTGGATAAATCCCTCAGTATGAACCACAAGGTGAAAAGAGAATGAACATGCCCCCAAGCCAAGCTGAATAACTGTCCTGGCTGAACTGATCTGGACCAGACATTTCCAAATAAGTGCGCCGAGCTGAGCTGGCTGAAGAATTCGGTTAAGATAAGAGTGTCTTATTGGTCAATATAAAGCACTGCTAAACATATGGACCATTCTTTTGCAAATAACAAAAGTGCATTCCATTCACATTTGTGTACATGAGAATTTTGAATACAAATTTGAGAGACGAAACTTGATTCTTTTGTGGGCCTATGCTTTTAAATCAATCGTACACTTTCAGATTCTCGCAATCTTTGCCCATCCGAATCCGAATCTTCATCTCTTGATGACCTGTGCTGCTGCCCAGGTCGGCAACTTCCATCCGGAGGAGGCCTGCTGAAGTTCAGCATGTTATGCAGCCTTGACCTCGGATTATAGAACTGTTGTAGGTGGTCGAGTTCAATCAAAAGTCCAATTTCTTGGCCGAGTTGTTTGCAATCCTCTGTATCGTGACCAATATCATGGTGATAAAGGCAATACAGTTGATGATTCCTCTTGTGGAGTGGTCCTGTGAGGGGCTGAGGCTCTCTTGCCAGGCCCTTCTTCCTCATGTAGGAAAGGACGCGAGCCTTTGAGGCTAGCAGAGAGTTTCTTTCTTTCCCTCGGCCTCCCAACCGAATACTAACGCCTTTCCTGCGCTGGTGCTCTGGCTTTATTGTCAGTTCTTTTTTATCTATCTTTCCCGCGATAGATGAGTAGGATAAATATTAAGAAAGCCTCAAAAAACTGTTTTAAGGAGTATGAATGCTAGCCGGGGCCCTCCTTCTAGTGCCAAATGATGAGACCAGAATCGCTCACCGGGTGGATCAGAGATGACCCGAGTTATGTGCCGTTAATCTTCCGTCTAAATCCGTCAATGGAACCTGAGAAGGAAGAAAAACGTTAGAGGTCCCGGGACAGCCCTCTGACGTTTAAGTCAATTATGGGTGTTTTTGAAAGCAGTCTATGCTGGAATAAAGGTTTAGATGAAACCTGTAAAAAGATCTCACTGAGTTTATGGCTATTTGTGTATTGGCCGAGATGGAGTTCGTGAGAGAAAGCTCCAGAAGTAGTTCCAAAAGTTGGATTGGAAATCCCCCTTTTCCCGTCTGGATAGAGGGGTATTTATACTTGAGATTGAGGAGGTCCGGTCTCCTTGCCCGATTGATGGGACGGTGATATGGCTGAGATGGCTGTCTCGTCCGCTGCAGAGCTGCAGTGTAATGGGACAAAAGCCTGAGACCATAGCTGTGTCAGTAGCTAACTCTTGGATGCATAGGTCGGCTTGTAATGATGATCTTGTACTGAACCAGTCGATGCTTGACACCTGGAAAGTATTCTGCAGAGTTACTTGGCGGGTCCCAGAAGACGATAGATAATATCTTCTTTTGATCTTATCTGATACTGTTTAGAGTAGCAGAGCCAATATGAAGCCGAGGCCGATGTTAATCCGAGGCCGAGATGAATAAATGTCCTTTGAAAGTTATGCATTATCAGTTTTCTTATTTGCCGAGGTTGGCCATAAGAAGTTGCTTTGACTAAGGCATTGCCGAGCCGAGATGCAATATACTGATACGCCATATAAGACTTCATTCTAACCATTCCTGATCGTATGTGAACAAGTACCGACCTGACTCAGGCATGCGGCCGAGCCGACCAGAGGTTATAATTGAATTTGCCTTAGCCGTTTTAACACACTTGCTTTGGCTACAGACATAAGATGGCCGAGCAGAAGTGTATTCATGTCGGGCTGAAGCTGAGGTTCAAGCCTGCTTCCGAGGTGAAAACCTTAGCATATTCTTTGATAAGAAGGTGAATACCGTGGGGAAGTATAGTTGTAGTGCAGCATGGCCGAGCAGCGATGTATTTGTGCCGAACTGCGGGAGTTGAACCCTTTATGCATAAGTTCTGCCGTTGACCGTTGTTGACTAACAGATGTTTATTTTTGGCTCATCAGTTAACCTTGTTGCATTGTGAGATTATGACGGCTTCAAATTTATTCCTCTAGTAATTAGGGTTTTGGTTCGTAAATCACACATCATATGCATGTTATTATGTCATCTATGCAGTTACATATAGAGCCGTGGGTCTCACTGGAATTAAACTCCTTATCTATTGGGATTGAGATATTGTTTGTCTGCCTCTCACCCTCCCCAGACCCTAACGGTAGCTTTTGTTGTCGTTAGGATCTACTAGGTATGTTTGTTGTTGTTTGTAAATCACTGATGCAAGTTTATGATCAGTTATATTGCATATGTGTCAATTGCTTGCTAAAGTCTATGTTTGATCCCTAATACTCAAATCAGGGGTTTTTCATAGCATAATAGGTTTTGATTCAACTTTACGCAATATGGAATTCTAAACCTATGTTAGGTTTCAAAAGAAGAAAAAGAAAAACTATGTTAAATGATACATCCATCATGTGTTGCAACTACTCGGCACTCCATGGACCGATCTTTATGAGGTGTGGGAGACGCACATGCGGTCTGGTATGATCGAAACCATTTTGTAATTGGAATGCAATAAGAAATTCTTCATCCAAAAAATATTATCATAATTGTTGTTTTCTTTTGTATTAAAAATATATCTTTTTTAGAAAAATATAAAAATATAGTAATATTAAAAGTTTTCATATACTATTTCAATTAGAACTTACATGATTTCTTTAGTTTTAATCAATTAACCCAAGTAAGAATAAAATAAGAATATTTACAAAAATAGTTTGAATTCATTAAGTTATATTAAAATTCAATTGGGGACAATATTTTTGAAAAACAAAAAGTAATATTTAACTATGTCTTACATGCTCTCCCATTTGCGCTATTTTTCTCCTGAAATTTCTCTCAGAGTGATTAGCTATTCTAATATAATATAATGCTCCATCGGTCCCGAAAATAAATTTATAGTTTTTATTATTTAGTTTATCCCAAAAATATTGTTTGTTTTCTAAAAACAATAATATATCAATAGTCAAGTTTTCACACTACTCTTTGAATTAACTTTCATATGATTTTTTTTAGTTTACTAACTGCAGACATAATATAAATAGTGAGAGTATTGTGTTTACCGGGGGCAAAATGCAAATTTATATTAATACCCAAGATATCAAAACATCCGTGGGATACAACTCATACAAAAGCCCCAACACAACAAAAAGAAACCAGCCGATTGAGCCAACATACTGTCTCAATGGGGAGGTCAGCGGACGTATACAACGACCTTTTTAAGTGGATACATGAGTTTTTTTTAGCAAAAGGCCATACCTTGCCTTTAATGATTCTTGCCGTTCTAGCCTCAAAAAATATTTTGGAGGATGCAAATCAGGAGGTCAGCGGCATCCTAAGTCAGGTGAGGACTTTGCAGTGACCCATATAAGATGTACCCCGCAAACTAGGCATTCGGCCTAATAGCAGTGAAACACCCACACCGTGTGTGTCTTTAGAATCTAACTCCTGATTTCTTGAAGCAAATCTTAACTCAAATATCAACTGAGCTATGTTCTGAGAGCATATACATTGGTTTTGTTAAGTATGCAATGAAGGGGTACTTAACTGAGAAAGCCAGATGCATATAAGCTAAGATGTTCTTTTGGAGATTTTTTTTTCCGAGGAAAGGATCGATTTATTGAATAAATAAAATGTACAAAAGTTTACAAAGGAACATTTGTATCTACATCGCAATCTACTTCACTAAATGTTACATTTCTTGGGATACTACCAACTGCACATTCAATGTTATATGCTCTACGTGCAATGTCGCTAGAAATAGCTATCGGCGGGGGAAGGTGAGTCACCCTCCCATGCATATATCGGTTCCTCCAAGACCATATACTATAAGCCGCTGTACGAAAAATGTATCGCCATTCATTTGGACCATTGCAGTGCTGCCGCGGTTTGTCCAAGTTTAAACGCACCCATTCCTCGATCTGATTAGTTTGGAAAAATGTACGGTGTTCATGTGATGGTAACAATTGTCGCCAAACATTTTTTGCCCAAGAGCAGTCTCTCAGCACGTGTATGCAATCTTCTGTCTGACATCGAAAAATAGCACATATTCCGTCTGCATGTATGCATCGTTGATGGAGAAAGGAGGCCGTCCACAACATCCCACGACTGGCTCGCCATAGAAACACATTAAGGCGCCCCGGACCTTTCATCGACCAAATAGCTGCCCATTTACTGCTGGATGCGGCCACCTTTGTGGAAATGAGATAATCATACGCACTTGCAACAAAAAATTTACCTGAGGATGTATGTCGCCATTTATATACGCTATGCACTTCAGAGTTATGATCGGTATTCACTTCTATGCAGCCCTGCAATAATGGCCGAAGGGAGACTGCTTGTCTCCATAATGGCGAAACATTCCGTCGGTGTCCATTTTGCAACAAGCAGCCATATTTCCTAGTTAATACACGGACCCAAAAGGAATCTGGGTTTGTGATGATCTTCCACACAATCTTGAGAAACATAGCCGTGTTCATGTCCCGCAGTCGTTTCAGATTCAAGCCGCCGCATTCTTTAGGTGAGCATATGATATCCCACGAGCACCAATGCAAGTTGCGAGAGTCCCCTACCTCACCCCAAAAGAAGCGTCTCAAAATCTTGTCAATGTCGTCTAAGAGTGTCAAGGGTAATCTTACAGTTTGCATGGCATATATGGGCATTAAGGATAGTACACTTTGAACGAGGATGTATCTTGAAGCCAATGATAGTGTTTTTGCTCACCATGCATTTAATTTGGTTCGTACCTTATCCACAATATAGTTGTAAGCCTTCCTGCCCCCTTTGCCCGTTAGTAGCGGCATGCCAAGATAATCGCCAGGATCCGTAGTGATGGTAAGGGCAAGTCTTGATAAGGTGCGCGGTTGGAATTTCCCATGGATATTCCTAGAAAGCAAGATTTGTGATTTTCTGACACTTATGGTTTGGCCTGATATTTGGAAGAACTCTGTCAATACCTCCTCCATCGCCATGCTCTGGGCATCCGGCACCACTCCAAATAGAAGCAAATCATCCGCGAAGAACAAATAAGAGATGGGAGGTCCAGTTTTAGAGAGACGTACCGGTTGCCACTTCTGTTCCATTACCGCTCGGTTTATCTTACTGCTTAGTACTTCCATGCAAAGTAGGAAGAGGTAGGGGGCCAAGGGGTCACCTTGACGGACACCACGCGTTGGTTGAAATGACTCTAGCGTGCAGCCATTCCAGATAATCTCAAGCGAGGCCGAGGTGATGCTAAACATAATAATCTTTAACATCGCAGCACTAAATCCGACCATCTCAAGTATACGTCTAAGGAATGACCAGCTAACCTTATCATATGCTTTCTCAAGGTCGATTTTGGTAGCCATATAACCTGTGCATCCTTGTTTGATTCACATCGAGTGAATAACTTCTTGTGCGATAATGATATTATTAGATGCCTGTCTCCCGGGGATAAACACACACTGCAATGGCAAAATGTTCTTACCAATGACGGCCTTTAAACGGTTGGCTATCACTTTAGAGATCAACTTGACGATCACACTCGATAATGCAATCGGCCGAAATTGTGTTGCATCCTCCGGTGGTTGTTGTTTGGGTATAAGTGCGATGAGACTTCGATTTAACTCAGCAGGGAACTCACCTGTATTAAATGCATCCAGCACGAACTCAACTACTGAAGGGGCAACTGTATCCCAATTTTTCTGATAGAATACCGGCGGCAATCCATCCGGGCCAGCGCTTTGTACGGCCCCATTTGGAACAACGCAGCTTGGATCTCATCGAAGTGCACCAGACGATTTAGCCATATCCTGTCCATGTCATTAAGGGTCGGTATGGAAAAGGGACATATATCTTCTGTGGTGTAGGCAGTAGCTTGAAAAAGTTTTCTGAAGTGTTCATGCACAAGGGTTTGGAACCCGTGAGGATCATCCGTCCAGTTCCTATCTTCATCTTTCAAACGATCCACCCAGTTCATCCTGCATTTTGAAGCCATGGTTGCATGGAAGAATCGAGAGCTTCGGTCTCCGTCACATATCCATTGGAGCCTATTCTTCTGTTGGCACAATGCTTTTTCTTGTTGTGAGATATTATCATATTCCTCCATTAATGTCTTCTCTAACTCCGATAGAAACTGGGATGGCCGATTTGCTAGTGCCTGCTGCGTCCCCGCAATCGGGCTCTGCATTTTTTGCGTCGTCTGGACAGGTTACCAAATACTTCGTGTTGCCATTTGCGCATACGTTTGGTGAAAGCTATTACTGTTGCACGCCAGTTCCCAGCAATCGGCTGCCATGCATTAGCAAAGAAAATGGAGAAGTCCTTATGCAGCATCCAACATTCAAGAAACTTAAAGGGTCGTTGTTCATTAGTACCTAGTTGGGGTTTCTGTGGTAAGTAAGATTGGATGGTGGTCAGAAGAAAACCGTGTTAAGTGATGCACAACCGAAAATGCAAAGGTAGATTGCCATGTCATGTTGGCCCACGCTTGGTCAAGTCTCTGCTCTATTCGAAGTGTGCCAGATTGTCCATTGGACTAGGTGAACCGTGGCCCATCAAACGCAACCTCCATGAGTTGATATGTATCAATCATCTGGTGCATATGGTTCGCACCATATCCTCGGACTGGACGGCCACCTCGTTTGTCAGCTTGGGTGGTCACTTAGTTGAAGTCTCCAATGAGGAGCCATGGGATAGTTATATTAGCCACCATTCTTTTGATTTATTCGTATAGTTTGTCCCGTAATGTCATTTTGGGGGATGTATATATGAAGGATAGCACATGCGTCATAGAGTCGCCATGTAAGATACCCACGTTAATCATCTGCGACGTGTGACTGATAACATGGACCGGGATGGTAGCATCCTCCCAGAAACACCAAAGGCCGCCGGAGAAGCCACTCGCTTCAACGGCTACAAAATGGGAAAAATGTGTCTTCCATAGAATATTCTTACCACGTGAGCTAGGGACACGCATCTCCATCAAAAACATGATGTTCGGCTTATGATCACGCACTAACCGTAATATGCGTCGAATTGTGGTAGGGGAACCCGCCCCTCTAACATTCCAAGCTAGGATCTTCATGGAAATATTATGTGTCAGCGGGGTGAATACCCTCGGATCTTTGCAATGTGGAATCCTCTGCAGCCATATGAGTATCATGAACCATCGCGGCACCCGTCTCAAGTATCATGTCTTGCGTAGCTTCTTCACTGTCGGGAGGGTGTTGTTTTGTTTGAACCTCCATTGTTGGGTCAACAATAATAGGGTCCATAGTGGGTTGGCCTGTATCCGGATGAGTGTTCGTGATATCGCATAGTGGACGCTGCAATATCCGAACCTGCGTAGTTGAGCCTGAGAGAGCTGGCCATGTGTGACCTTGAATATCTTCCAGAGTGTGAACTTCGATAGCTTGTCTAGGGGGTGCCCCAATATTAGCCTCTTTGGATTTTTCATGTTGTCCACTTTGTGGTTTGCTTACCCTCACTTTGGAGTAGCTTTGATTGGAATTCCTTTGTTGCGGCGTTCAGTTGTATTCTTACGGTTAGTTTTGGCCACTGTTGTAAAGAGGGCAGTCGGTCCTGTGTCTTTGATAGCATGGATGGAGGAGACCAAATGATGTTGTGGTGGGGGATGCTCGGTATCTTCTTCTTCATCGGCTGTTGATGTGAATCGAGAACCACTTGGCATAGACCTATGGCCCTCAGAGTTGTTTTCTGCAATGGTAGCTCCCTGCTGGCCATGTTCATTCCCAGATCTTTGCACATATGGCTGGGCGGTTGGATTTCTACGTCGGATATTTCGTGCAATCATCCACGGTCCGTAAGGGTCGGATGAGTTTCTTGGATCTTGTGGCGGGACTCCATTCGTTGGAGGTGAGTTTGGTGCTTGGCTCACACAGTGGCCATCTTCAATTTTATGTCCATATCGTCCACACGTAAAACATATTAAGTGTAAACCTTCGTACTCAACATGTAGTTCCTCTCCATTCAGTACAACCACCGATTTAAGAGGCTTGGTAAGATAATCTCGACGCACACACGTGCGTATTTCCCACGAGTCACTTGCGTTGTGTTACGATCAATCTTGATTGCTTTGCCCAGTTTCTCGCCAATATGCATAAGTACCCGTTCGTTGAAAAACTCCAGAGGTGTACGTGGTATACGCACCCACACCAGTGTAGACTTTATCGCAGCAGTAGAGGGACGAAATCCAGGACACAATTTTATCACTGACAGATAGTTGCCCTGAATTGTCCAAGGGCCGTCATCAAGCGCATGCCGGTAGTCTTCTTTGGAAAAGAAGCGAATCGCGTAAAATCCTTCTTCAAGATCTATGATGTCGAGTTGTCCATTAGGAGCTCACATGTCGGTTAGTCTCTGCGACAGGACCCGGTATGATATTGTACGGCCTAGGGGTTTGATCACAAGCGCCCGCTTCCATGGATTCCACAGTTGTTTCCATTCCTCTGCATCAACATTTACAGCGACCTTGTTTGTGTCCATGGGGCTATCATCTTCTGCAACTGGTAGTGGGAATTGTGGGTCGTGCTCATTAGCTTCATCATCAGATTCTTCACCCGTGTATATTTGTGGTTCGCAAGGAATATTCGCCCACGCAGATCTTTTGAACAAAGTTGTCCATGCATCGCCTCCCGGTTGCGTTGGTCCCTCCGGTGATGGTGGATCAAAGGTTGCAATACGTTTATACTTCTTTACGCTACGGTTGATCTGATCGATCTCTTCTGCACTTCGTTCAGTTAATCCTTCGCTGAGATTCATCATGGCCGGGAGTGATAGGGCAGAACCGCAGTTCCGATGGCCAGGTCCGGCGGCACGCGATAGTTACGCGTACGTTTCTTTTGCGTTTCGTGTGTCCGAGAATTGCGGAGCCTGGTTCTTAAAATATTTGATTAGACCATATAGCGATTATGTCTTACTAGTTCTTTTGGAGATTCTTGTGAGAAGACCACCTTCTCTTGTACCCTGCCAGCCCAAATCCCATAAAAGGCTTTTTACACATACAAATTTTGTTTTCCAAAGTTTCCAAAACATTTCTCTCTGTGTTATTTTAACAATTTTTTACTAAACGGCTTCCGGTCTGTAACGTATAATTGCTACACACTATACATTAATTGCCCGAAATTACTTTTAGTATTTTCATTATTGCTCTATACTACAATCTTTTTCTCTTTTTTTCAAAAAGAATCTTTATTTTTTACAACAGGAAAGTTGATTTTACTTAATAAGCTCTTTTTGGATACTAGAGTTCTTGCTATACTTCTTTACGGCGCGTATTCCAGTTATATGTTTGAAAATATTTATCGATGGTAGAGCTTCAATGATCAAGTCATTTGAACACCGAGATTATTGTTGGAAAGTACATCAAAGTACCTTTCCGTGTGCTCCAAACTTATATAAAACGTGTATGAGGTTGTTTGGGAGATTGGTATGAAGTGTTGCAAAGGTGGAAAACCTCAGTTTGACGTAGATCTCTCATTTCGATCGACGTCAATCGATCGACGTGATCGATCCACGTTGATCTGAGGCTTAAGGAGGCTCTCTGTCCGACTTCGATCGATCACATCGATCGATCGATGTACGGCAGAATGAAAAACGAAGTTTCTGTCCGACTTCGATCGATCACATCGATCGATCGAAGTGACGTCGATCGATCGATGTGATCGATCGACGTGCCAACAGACAGAACCTTTCACTTTGGGTTGCAACTTTTGGTCCAAGAATCATCTCCTTTCACCTATGAACGGTAAACAACTGCCATTGGAGGTTAAGAAGAGGCTGAGACATGTTTCAAGGGTTTTAAACACACCCCAAGATCTATATATAGTAGATCTTGGTATCTTCAAATACATACTTGACAATCTTGCAAAAACTAAGAATTCTCAGCATTCTTCATCTCTTGCTATCCTCCTTTATCTTCTCTTCTACATCAAGTTCATTCTTCTTCTCCTAGAGCAAAGGACAAGAAGACAGCCGTTATATCTTGGGAAGCATTAGTCTTGTTGTCTACCTTGCTCGTTGGTAGAGACTAAATTGCTTTAAGGACAGAGTCATCTAGAGACTCGTCTCGGCTTTTGTTCGTTTACGTCTTCTTGCTTGGTTGTTGTATTTTCCTAACAATCTTAAAGCAATTTATAATGGCATCCAAACAAGCTTTACCGGATATGTACAAGATGGAGCCGTTCGACGGCAAGTTCTATAAGAGATGGGCAGCAAAAGTGCTGTTCTTCTTGGAAATGCTCTCAGTTTCATATGTACTCAAGATGGATAAGCCCAGTGATGAAATTGAAGCAAAGAAATACGATGCAGACAACACTACCTGCAGAGGCCACATTCTACATTTTCTGGCCAATTCTCTGTTTGACATTTATGTCAAATTTACGTCTGCGAAAGAGATTTGGTCAGCACTGGAGAACAAATATGGTGCTGAAGATGTGGGCAAACGCAAGTATGTGGTGAGTGAATTCTTGAAGTTCCAGATGGTTGATCATTCTCCAATCAATGATCAAATCCATCAATTTCAGCAATTAGTGGATAATCTGGAATACGAAGGAATCAAGGTTGATGAGACATTTCAGGTGGCGGCATTGTTAGAGAAGCTTCCTCCTTCTTGGAGCAAATACAAGAAGAGGGGAAAGCATGACGATGCAAATTTGTCTCTAGATGTCGTAATTAAACATATACGCATCGAAGAGAACAACCGGATGGAAGATGAGTCTCACCAAGAGGAGGGTGTCAAGGCCAATGTTGTGGAGCATGCTGCGAAGAAGCCCAAGTTCCACAACGACAACAGCGGTTTCAATAGTGGAGGTAAAGGTAAGAAAGTTGCTGTGCAGGGCTAGAACAAGATGAAAGGAGTATGCTGGGTTTGCGGGAAACCAGTACACCGAGCAGTCAACTGCAGGAAACGGAAGGGCCAGTCAAGCAACCAAGCGAATCTGATAGAGGCCAAAGGAGCAGCAGACGACATCATCACAGCGGTCGTCTTAACCGAGGTAAACCTTGTTGGTGACACTACGGAATGGGTGGTAGACACGGGTGCTACCAGTAAAGACCTATTTTCTGAATACAAGGAAATAGGCAATGATGAGCAAGTCTTCTTGGGAGATGCACATAGTATCCAAGTCTTCGGAAAGGGTAAGGTGCTTCTCAAGTTGACATCTGAGAAGAAACTGGAGTTAAGCAATGTGTTGCACGTTCCTGCCATGTGTAGGAACTTGATCTCCGGAGTGCTGCTGAACAAGGCTAACATGTAAGCTTGTTTTAGAGTCAGATAAACTTGTCTTGTCTAGGAATGGAGAGTTTATTGGTAAGGGATTTTGTAACGGGGGGCTGCTGGTTCTTGATGCTACTTGCTGCGATAATACAAATGCATCTAGTTCTGTTTATTTTGCTGAGTCTCTTGATATGTGGCATGCTAGATTAGGACATGCAAATATAGGAGCAATAAAGAAACTCAAAAACATGAATGTGATTTCTTATGATGATGATAACTTCAACAAATGTGAACATTGTGTTGAAGCGAAACATCATAAGAAACCTTTTAAGAAAGTTGATAGAGTTTCACAAAAACTTGGTCTAATCCATAGTGACTTAGGTGATTTTAAGAATCACATGCGTAAAGGTGGTAAAAAGTATTATGTTACTTTTATCGATGATTACTCTAGATACGCAAAAGTATATTTGTTAAGTCATAAGGATGAGACCGAGTCTAAGTTCATAAGTTATAAAAGTGAAGTTGAGAATCAGCTAGACTTAAAGATCAAAAGGCTTAGAACAGACAGAGGTGGTGAATATAACACAGACTCTTTACAAAATTTTTGTGAAGAAAATGACATTATTCATGAAGTCACTCCCCCATACACAGCTCAGTCTAATGGAGTAGCTAAAAGGAAGAATAGAACATTGAAAAATATGATGAATGCCATGTTGGTTAGTTCAGGATTGCTGGATAATTTGTGGGGGGGAGGCAATCTTAACTGCTTGTCATATTTTGAACAGGTTACCTCATAAGAAGTTAAATAAAACTCGTTATGAGTTGTGGAAAGGCTATGCTCCCAACTTGAGTTACTTGAAAGTATGGGGGTGTCTAGCCAAGGTTGGCATTCAGGATTTTAAGAAAAGTAAAATCGGATCCAAGACAAGAGATTGTGTATTCATCGGGTATGCTCAAAATAGTGCAGCATATAGATTCATGACTTTAGACAATAGTTATATGTTAGAATCTAAAGATGCTGAGTTTTTTGAGCATATATTTCCTATGAATAGACAATCCAAGTGTGTCTCTAACAATGAGATAGGCGAGTCTAGTAAGTCCATAGTTAATCAAGAAGTTGATGAACCTAGGAGGAGTAAGAGACAAAGAACAGAGAAGTCATTTGGAAGTGACTTCATAACAGCCTTCATTTTAGAGGATGATCCCAAAACTTACGGAGAAGCAATTAAATCAATTGATTCTAAGTTTTGGAAGGAAGCCATAGATAGTGAACTTGAGTCTATATTAAGTAACAATACTTGGAAGTTAGTGCACTTGCCTAGAGGGTGTAAACCTATCAGTTGTAAGTGGGTCTTTAGGAAGAAACTAAAGGCGGATGGAACAATTGATAAGTTTAAGGCTAGGCTTGTCGCAAAAGGGTTCACACAACAAGAAGGAATAGACTTTTTTGACACTTACTCACCGGTTGCTAGGATTACCACTATTAGAGTCCTAATAGCTCTTGCCTCCATTCATAAGCTTGTTATTCACCAAATGGATGTGAAAACAGCATTTCTAAATGGAGACTTAGAAGAAGAGATCTATATGAAGCAACCGGAGGGTATGTTAGTCAAAGGTTAAGAGCACAAAGTGTGCAGGCTTAAAAAGTCTTTGTATGGTCTTAAACAGGTACCTAAACAATGGCACGAGAAGTTTGATAATGCTTTAGTGTCTAATGGTTTTATAGTAAATGAAAGTGACCGTTGTGTATATAGTAAGTTTAATGATTGTGATGGTGTCATTATTTGCCTTTATGTTGATGATATGTTAATTTTTGGAACCAACATAAATGTTGTTAATGATACAAAATCCTTGTTGTCTTCTTTGTTTGATATGAAAGACATGGGGAAGGCTGAATTTATACTTGATCTTAAGTTAGTAGAGAAATGTGGGGGTTATTTACTTTCTCAAGAACATTATGTGGAGAAAATGTTGAGAAAGTTTGATCATTTTGATGTAAAACCTGTAAGTACGCCGTATGACTCGCATGTTACTTTAACTAAAAACAAATTCGAGAGTGTGTCTCAATATGAATATGCTAGAATAATTGGTAGTGTAATGTATTTGATGAATTGCACTAGGCCTAACATTGAATATTCTGTGAATAGACTTGCACGATACACTCATAATCCAAATGAGAGTCATTGGTGTGCACTAAGACGTTTGTTGAAATATCTTAAAGGAA
This sequence comes from Eustoma russellianum, assembly GCA_036186865.1. Classification (NCBI taxonomy): domain Eukaryota; kingdom Viridiplantae; phylum Streptophyta; class Magnoliopsida; order Gentianales; family Gentianaceae; genus Eustoma; species Eustoma russellianum. The sequence continues at coordinate 8,006,311 of AP025052.1, forward strand.
CAATGAATTTAGGACTCATGTTTACAGAGTCACCTGCTGTTTTAGAAGGATATTGTGATGCTAATTGGATGACTGATAATGATGAAATAAACTCCACGAGCGGTTATGTTTTCACGCTGGGTGGTGGAGCTATTTATCGGAAGTCATGTAAACAAACTTGTAGTGCTAAATCCACTGTGGAGTCTAAATTCATTGCCTTAGAACTTGCTAGTACAGAAGCCGAATGGTTAAGGAATTTGCTTGTTGATATTCCTTTATGGTCTAAACATATGTCTTCTGTATCTATTCATTGTGATTCTCAGGCTGCTATCGCACGTGCAAGGAAAAAAATATACAATGGGAAAATTCGACACATACGTTTGAGGCACAACATTGTGCGTGAGTTGATTAGTTCAAGGGTGGTAAACTTGGAGTTTGTAAGAACCAAGTTCAACCTTGCAGACCCCTTAACTAAAGGACTAAACAAGAAGTTGGTCTACGAAACATCGAGGGGGATGGGACTTATTCCATCTATAGAGAATTCTTCATGATGGGAACCCAACCCACTATTAGTAGAGATCCTACGAACGGGGTTCAATGTGGTAAGAACAAATCATGAAAGAATTCTATGTTGCGCTATCTAAGTGTCTCTCCCTATGGTGTTGTTGTTGATAGTGCTCACTGTAATGACTCGAGGGTGAGATTTTAAGAATCTCTTAATGAAAAATTCATAGTCATAGTGTTTGGTGGTGTGAACAGTGCACACTTGATGAATTTCACCTATATAAGCTTGGAAGTGGTGCCGCTTCCTGTAAGAGCCTGGAAAAGTCTCTAGAGAGCTTATGAATCCTGAGATAGGTGCATGGCCGATATCGCACCAAAATCGCGAACTTGAAGAAGTAGATAATTATATGTCTTCTTGTGTTCATATAAACAATAGTGGAGTAAGATTCAAGACGAAGTTCATCTTACTTCCGTTTATATAACTCAAGTTGTACTACCGGCGATTCAAGACCACAAGTCATCGTATCCGTTATGTGTCATTATCTTCGGTTGATAATGGAGAGGTTAGTTGTTTAACGTTCTGAAGTTGTTTTCATATAAGTTTGGATCATGTGGGGGATTGTTGAAAAGTACATCAAAGTACCTTTCTGTGTGCTCCAAACTTATATAGAACGTGTATGAGGTTGTTTGGGAGATTGATATGAAGTGTTGCAAAGCTGGAAAACCTCAGTTTGACGTAGATCTCTCACTTCGATCGATCGACGTAATCGATCCACGTTGATCTGAGGCTTAAGGAGGCTCTTTGTCCGACTTCGATCGATCACATCGATCGATCGATGTAGGGCAGAATGAAAAATGAAGTTTCTGTCCGACTTCGATCGATCACATCGATCGATCGAAGTGACGTCGATCGATCACATCGATCGATCGACGTGCCAACGGACAGAACCTTTCACTTTGGGTTGCAGCTTTTGGTCCAAGAATCATCTCCTTTCACCTATGAACGGTAAACAACTGCCATTGGAGGTTAAGAAGAGGCTGAGACATGTTTCAAAAAGGGTTTTAAACACACCCCAAGATCTATATATAGTAGATCTTGGTATCTTCAAATACATACTTGACAATCTTGCAAAAACTAAGAATTCTCAGCATTCTTCATCTCTTGCTATCCTCCTTTATCTTCTCTTCTACATCAAGTTCATTCTTCTTCTCCTAGAGCAAAGGACAAGAAGACAGCCGTTATATCTTGGGAAGCATTAGTCTTGTTGTCTACCTTGCTCGTTGGTAGAGACTAAATTGCTTTAAGGACAGAGTCATCTAGAGACTCGTCTCGGCTTTTGTTCGTTTACATCTTCTTACTTGGTTGCTGTATTTTCCTAACAATTATGACGGTCTATTGATCCTGGTAACCATATACAAGGATCTCGAAAACCATGTACTCGGATACGATGATAGAGTACTGGTGGTAGATTTCTAGAAAATACATTTACTTTCTTAAAACCTAGATCCAATTATATATTTTCAAAATTCTTTTCGATGGTAGAATTTCAGTGATCAATTCATTTATTTCGATGATAACAACGATTATATAAGCGTAGGCTTTTATAATTGTTAAGGGCACACGCTAGATTACAATTTTATGCAGGAAAAAATCGCTTCTTTCGTATGCGACAAGGAGGCTCGTCCCTCATGCAACCCTTGGTCAACTTAGTCAGTGAATTAGATCGCATATGTGTAAAAATAAACATATCACTTTTTCAGATATAATAGTTTTTTATTTAATAATTAGATTAGAAGTAATTTTATCACGTAACATGCACCGTCTAGGATTTCTCCCTATTTTAAAATTTGCCACTTAGTTCAAGCCCGTGTATGGTCTCATAACTTCATTTGTGCCCAAGCTTTATTGTCTCGTTTACTAATAATTTGGACATTTGTACATCGAGGGAATTGGAAGGTTTCTCCTACTAAAAGAGATCGGCAAAAAATATATTTTTTTTTCTCTCCTTGGAAATCCTTTTCTTACGGGTCGTTTAGCACTATCCAATCGGTCAAGCATGATTTCAGTGTCTAAGGATACAACAATATTACTCCATTGCTTTGGAAGCTTTCGTTTATGATGGAATATGAGGGGTCGGATGTGTACAACCATACCCATGTGTTAGAAACACACACGTTGTTTTCCGATTACCCATAGTAAAAATTGCATTAAGATGTGTCGATCAACTGTTACTTCACAATATAAGGAACACAGACAATTTATTGAGTTGTTTAGTTTTATTTCATCATATTTCAAAGTCAAAGAAGAGTGTGTCATTCACTCCATTAGAAATGGAAAACTTCTACAAAGTTAAGAATGACTAATTAATATCTTTGAATTCATCATATTTTCTATCTAAATATCTTTCAGTTGTTGTATAAAACATTTAAAACTTCTAAAATTACAGTTTGTTTCTTTAAATGTTGTTAATTTATTGTAGAGTTAATTGCACCTGGTATCCATACTTTTTCATAAAGTTTTAAGTGTTAGAAAATTACAGCAAACAAGCAAGAAGATGTAAACAAACAAAACCGAGACGAGTCTCAAGGTGACTCTGTCCTTAAAGCAATTTAGTCTCTACCAACGAGCAAGGTAGACAACGAGACTAATGCTTCCCAAGATATAACGGCTGTCTTCTTTTCCTTTGCTCTAGGAGAAGAAGATTGAACTTGGTGTAGAAGAGAAGATAAGGAGGATAGCAAGATATGAAGAATGCTGAGAAATCTTAGTTTTTGCAAGAATGTCAAGTGTATGTAGAAAATACCAAGATCTACTATATATAGATCTTGGGGTGTGTTTAAAACCCTTTTTGAAACATGTCTCAGCCTCTTCTTAACCTCCAATGGCAGTTGTTTACCGTTCATAGGTGAAAGGAGATGATTCTTGGACCAAAAACTGCAACCCAAGTTGAAAA
>AP025052.1:8009757-8079433 GCA_036186865.1 Eustoma russellianum
GGAGATGATTCTTGGACCAAAAACTGCAACCCAAGTTGAAAAAGTTCTGTCCGTTGGCACGTCGATCGATCACATCGATCGATCGACGTCACTTCGATCGATCGATGTGATCGATCGAAGTCGGACAGAAACTTCGTTTTTCATTCTGCCCTACATCGATCGATCACATCAATCGATCGATGTCACTTCGATCGATCGATGTGATCGATCGAATTCGGACAGAGAACCTCCTTAAGCCTCAGATCTACGTAGATCGATCACGTCGATCGATCAAAGTGAGAGATCTACGTCCAACTGAGGTTTTCCAGCTTTGCAACACTTTATATCAATCTCCCAAACAACCTCATACATGTTCTATATAAGTTTGGAGCATCCGGAAAGGTACTTTAACGTACTTTTCCAACAATCCCCCATATGATCCAAACTTATATAAAAACAACTTTAGAACGTTAAACAACTTACCTCTCCATTATCAATCGAAGATAATCACACAAAACGGATACGATGACTTGTGGTCTTGAATTGCCGATAGTACAACTTGAGTTATATAAACGGAAGTAAGATGAACTTTGTCTTGAATCTTACTCCACTATTGTTTATATGAACAACAAGAAGACATTTCATTATCTACTTCTTCAATTTCGCGGTTTTGGTGCGATATCGGCCATGCATCCATCTCAGGATTCGTAAGCTCCCTAGAGAGTTTTCCAGGCTCTCACAGGAAGCGGCACCACTTCCAAGCTTATATAGGTGAAATTCATCAAGTGTGCACTGTTCACACCACCAAACGTTATGGCTATGAATTTTTTCATTAAGAGATTCTTAAAATCTCACCCTCAATTCATTACAGCGAGCACTATCAACAACAACACCATAGGGAGAGACACTTAGATAGTGCAACATAGAACTCTTTCATGACTTATTCTTACCACAGTGAATCCCGTTCGTAGGATCTCTACTAATAGTGGGTTGGGTTCTCATCATGAAGAATTCTCTACAGATGGAATAAGTCCCATCCCCCTCGATATTTCGTAGACCAACTTCTTGTTTAGTCCTTTAGTTAAAGGGTCTGCAAGGTTAAACTTGGTTCTAACAAACTCCAAGTTAACCACCCCTGAACTAATCAACTCACGCACAATGTTGTGCCTCAAACGTATGTGTCGACTTTTCCCATTGTATATTTTGTTCCTTGCACGTGCGATAGCAGCCTGAGAATCACAATGAATAGATACAGAAGGCATAGGTTTAGACCATAAAGGAATATCAACAAGAAAATTCCTTAGCCATTCGGCTTCTGTACTAGCAAGTTCTAAGGCAATGGATTCAGATTCCATAGTGGATTTAGCACTACAAGTTTGTTTGCATGATTTCCAACAAATAGCTCCACCACCCAATGTGAAAACATAACCACTTGTGGAGTTTATTTCATCATTATCCGTCACCCAATTAGCATCACAATATCCTTCTAAAACAGCGGGTGACCCAGTAAACATTAGTCCCAAATTCATTGTTCCTTTAAGATATTTCAACAAACGTCTTAATGCACACCAATGACTCTCATTTGGATTATGAGTGTATCGTGTAAGCCTATTCACGGAATATGCAATATCAGGCCTAGTGCAGTTCATCAAATACATTACACTGCCAATTATCCTAGCATATTCACATTGGGACACGCTATCACAATTTTTTTTAGTCAAAGCAACATGCGAGTCATAAGGCGTACTTACTGGTTTTACATCGTAGTAATTAAACTTTCTCAATATTTTCTCCACATAATGTTCTTGAGAAAGTAAATAACCCCCACATTTCTCTATTAACTTGAGACCAAGAATTAAGTCCGCCTTCCCCATGTCTTTCATATCAAACAAAGTAGATAACAACGATTTTGTATCATTAACAACATTTATGTTGGTTCCAAATATCAACATATCATCAACATAAAGGCAAATAATGACACCATCACAATCATTAAACTTACTATACACACAACAGTCACTTTCATTTACTATAAAACCATTAGATACTAATGCGTTATCAAACTTCTCGTGCCATTGTTTAGGTGCCTATTTAAGACCATACAAAGACTTTTTAAGCCTATACACTTTGTGCTCTTGACCTTTGACTATCATACCCTCCGATTGCTTCATATAGATCTCTTCTTCTAAGTCTCTATTTAGAAAAGCTGTTTTCACATCCATTTGGTGAATAACAAGCTTGTGAATAGAGACAAGTGCTACTAGGACTTTAATCGTAGTGATCATAACAACCGGTGAGTAAGTGTCAAAGAAGTCTATACCTTCTTGTTGTGTGAACCCTTTTGCGACAAGCCTAGCCTTAAACTTATCAATTGTTCTATCTGCCTTTAGTTTCTTTCTAAAGACCCACTTACAACTGATAGTTTTACACCATCTAGGCAAGTCCACTAACTCCCAAGTATTGTTACTTAATATAGACTCAAGTTCACTATCTATGGCTTCCTTTCAAAACTTAAAATCAATTGACTTAATTTCTTCTCCGTAATTTTTGGGATCATCCTCTAAAATAAAGGCTGTTATGAAGTCACTTCCGAATGACTTCTCTGTTCTTTGTCTCTTACTCCTCCTAGGTTCGTCAACTTCTTGATTAACTAGGGACTTACTAGACTCGCCAACCTCACTGTTAGAGACACACTTGGATTGTCTATTCATAGGAAATATATGCTCAAAAAACTCAGCATCTTTAGATTCCAATATAGAACTATTATCTATAGACATGAATCTATATGATGCACTATTTTGAGCATACCCGATGAATACACAATCTCTTGTTTTGGATCCGATTTTACTTTTCTTAAAATCTGGAATCCCAACCTTGGCTAGACACCCCCACACTTTCAAGTAATTTAAGTTGGGAGCATAGCCTTTCCACAACTCATAAGGAGTTTTATTTAACTTCTTATGAGGCAACCTGTTCAAAATATGACAAGCAGTCAAGATTGCCTCCCCCCACAAATTGTCTGGCAATCCTGAACTAACCAACATGGCATTCATCATATTTTTTAACGTTCTATTCTTCCTTTCAGCGACTCCATTAGACTGAGGTGTGTATGGGGGTATGACTTCATGAATAATGCCATTCTCTTCACAAAACGTTTGTAAAGAGTCTGTGCTATATTCACCACCTCTGTCTGTTCTAAGCCTTTTGATTTTTAAGTCTAGTTGATTCTCAACTTTATTCTTATAACTTATGAACTTAGACTCGGCATCATCCTTATGACTTAACAAATACACTTTTGTGTATCTAGAGTAATCGTCGATAAAAGTAACATAATACCTTTTACCACCTTTACTCATGTGATTCTTGAAATCACCTAAGTCACTATGGATTAGACTAAGTTTTTGTGAGACTCTATCAACTTTCTCAAAAGGTTTCTTATGATGTTTCGCTTCAACACAATGTTCACATTTGTTGAAGTTATCATCATCATAAGAAATCACATTCATATTCTTAAGTTTCTTTATTGCTCCTATATTTGCATGTCCTAGTCTAGCATGCCACATATCAAGAGACTCAGCGAAGTAAACAGAACTATATGCATCTTTATTAACGCAACAAACAGCATCGAGTACAAGAAGACCTCCATTACAGAAACCTTTACCGATAAACTCTCAATTTCTAGACAAAACAAGTTTATCAGACTCTAAAACAAGTCTAATATTAGCCTTGTTCAGCAGCACTTTGGAGATCAAGTTCCTACGCATGGGAGGAACATGCAGCACATTGCTTAATTCCAGTTTCTTCCCAGATGTCAACTTGAGAAGCACCTTACCCTTTCCAAGGACTTGGGTACTATGTGCATCTCCTAAGAAAACCAGGTCATCACTGTCTATTTCCTTGTATTCAGAAAATAGGTCTTTACTGGTAGCAATGTGCCTGGTAGCACCCGTGTCTACCACCCATTCCGTAGTGCCACCAACAAGGTTTACCTCCGTTAAGACGACTGCTGTGATAATGTCGTCTGCTGCTCCTTTGGCCTCCACAAGGTTCGCCTGGTTGCTTGGTTGGCCTTTCTGTTTCCTGCAGTTGACGGCTCGGTGTCCCGGTTTTCCGCACACCCAGCAAACTCCTTTCATCTTGTTCTGGCCCTGCACAGCAACTTTCTTACCTTTTCCTCCATTGTTGTAGCCGCTGCCGCCACTGTTGTGGAACTTGGGCTTCTTCGCAGCATGCTCCACAACGTTGGCCTTGACTCCCTCTTCATGGTGAGACTCATCTTCCAACCGGTTGTTCTCTTCGATGCGTATATGTTTGATTACGGTATCTAGAGACAACTTTGCATCGTCGTGCTTCCCCCTCTTCTTGTATTTTCTCCAAGAAGATGGAAGCTTCTCCAACAACGCCGCCGCCTGAAACGTCTCATCGATCTTTATTCCTTCATGTTTCAGATTATCCACCAGTTGTTGGAACTGATGGATTTGATCATTGATTGGAGAATGATCAACCATCTAGAACTTCAAGAATTCACTCACCACATACTTGCGTTTGCCAACGTCTTCAGCACCATATTTGTTCTCCAATCCTGACCAACTCTTTTGCAGACGTAAATTTGACATAAATGTCAAACAAAGAATTGGCCAGAAAATGTAGAATGTGGCCTCTGCAAGTAGTGTTGTCTGCATCGAATTTCTTTGCTTCAGTTTCATCACTGGGCTTATCCATCTTGAGAACATATGAAACTGAGAGCATTTCCAAGAAGAACAGCACTTTTGTTGCCCATCTCTTATAGAACTTGCTGTCGAACGGCTCCATTTTGGACATATCCGGCAAAGCTTGCTTGGATGCCATTGTAAATTGCTTTAAGATTGTTAGAAAATTGCAGCAAACAAGCAAGAAGATTTAAACGAACAAAGCCGAGACGAGTCTCAAGGTGACTTTGTCCTTAAAGCAATTTAGTCTCCACCAACGAGCAAGGTAGACAATGAGACTAATGCTTCCCAAGATATAACGGCTGTCTTCTTTTCCTTTGCTCTAGGAGAAGAAGAATGAACTTGGTGTAGAAGAGAAGATAATTGAGGATAACAAGAGATGAAGAATGCTGAGAAATCTTAGTTTTTGCAAGAATGGCAAGTGTATGTAGAAAATACCAAGATCTACTATATATAGATCTTGGGGTGTGTTTAAAACCCTTTTTGAAACATGTCTCAGCCTCTTCTTAACCTCCAATGGCAGTTGTTTACCGTTCATAGGTGAAAGGAGATGATTCTTGGACCAAAAGCTGCAACCCAAGTTGAAAAGTTCTGTCTGTTGGCACGTCGATCGATCACATCGATCGATCGACGTAACTTCGATCGATCGATGTGATCAATCGAAATCGGACAGAAACTTCGTTTTTCATTCTGTCCTACATCGATCGATCACATCGATCGATCGATGTCACTTCGATCGATCGATGTGATCGATCGAAGTCGGACAGAGAACCTCCTTAAGCCTCAGATCTACGTAGATCGATCACGTCGATCGATCGATGTACGTCGATCGATCGAAGTGAGAGATCTACGTCCAACTGATGTTTTCCAGCTTTGCAACACTTCATATCAATCTCCCAAACAACCTCATACATGTTCTATATAAGTTTGGAGCACCCGGAAAGGTATTTTAACGTACTTTTCCAACATTAAGTAGCATCCATTCTTTCATGAAACTCACTAACCAGCTATACATAAAGGTGAAATTAACACCTGGCATCCGGCAACCGGAAATTGACCTGCTGTAGACGGTTTTTATCAAAATTCCATTTATTTTTCACTTTCCCCCACTTGGCGCCTAAATTTTCCCAACCATTGTTAATTCCACTTTGCCTCCATTAATTCCAACCAATTCTTCCCTCCAACCATGTCATATCTGCTGCAAGGACTGATTTGGATATAGATGGCTTGGTTATGCCATATGTGCACTCCAGGGCTTTCGAGATCCTCTATGTTAGCAAAGGTGCTATAATTGCTGGATTTGTTGATACCAAAAACAATATTTTTCATAAACTTCTCACTCACTCATGCTGTCTGGAAATTTCTTGAACATAGCATATCTTTTGAGCCTGAATGTCTTGCAGGTCTTGACCAGGTGTTTGTAGAAATGACACTTAATGTGGATTTGAGGATGTTAATTTAGTCTTGGTGTTGAATTATACATTGGTAACCTATGTGAAATGTGTTGGCCATATTATTCATTGCTTGTGTGTATTTATTTTTTGAATGTTTGTACGGGATTACCATTCTGATGTTTTCAGTTGCAGCTCAGAGTCCCAAATTTTGGTTGGTCCAAGAATAGTCAGACAGTGTGTTAATTTAAAAGTTGTTTATACCAGCTGTTCCTTGTTGTCATTACCTTTGAAATTCTGATCTTTATTTGTTCCTTACAGTTAGATTTCATACTTATTACAGGGTCGATCACGGAGGATGCTAGATGGTGATATGCTGGCTCAGTTTCTGGACCTTACGAGTCTGCAACAACACGCTGTGCTGGCTTTGCCGTTTTCGTCCACCAACAAAATAGAATTTTTTGCAGCAGGGGCAGAGGCAGAGGGGGTAAGTTCGGCCAGGGGCTGGTGGAGGCGGGACAAGGGAGATGAAGAAGAAGAAAATATGGGCAAAATAGACAATTCATATTATATATATTTGAATAACATTTTTTGAATTAACTCAAGAGGGGGTAAATGTGTATTTTTCAAACATCAGGGGAGGTAAAGGTGTATTTTTAAACATTAAGGAATGTATTGGCGATTATGCCAAACATGAGGGGGCAAAGAGTAACTATCCCTTATTTTATTGATCCTAAACCGTGGTTAAAATGGGGTTAAAAGTAGGGTTAAGTCTGGTCAAAGATCGATTTCAGCAGTCAACGGTAGACCAGCAGGTCATCCGTATGCCAGGTGTTAATTTCGCATATAAGTATGACTGGTAAGTGAGTTTCATGAAAGAATAGATGTTACTTAAAACTTTGTGGAAAAGTAAAGATACCAGGTGCAATTAACTCATTTAGTGTACTAAATATGTGTTTAGATCGTCAAAATGTCACTAATTTGACAGCCAGCCGGCGCTGATTATATAAAATGAATATATAGTAATAAATTAACAAGATTTGAACAAAACCGTAATTTAGGAAGTTTGAAGTGTTTTGTGTAACAAATAAAAAAATTATATTAACTCAAATATCTTTGGAGGTTTCTTGAAGATAAAATAAGATAGTACTTCAAATGGTACTAATTATTGCTTAGGATCTTTATTGTTTTTAAGTCACTGTGCCTCTTACAAGCACCTAAGGGGTAAAGGAATATATTTATTTTCATTAGCCAGCAGGGAAGCGACTTTCTTTGACCAAGTAAATTAGACTTGTAAGATATCAATCCTTGAAAGTCATGTACGAACGTGAAGTTTGTCGCTTGAGCCTTAATACTATTAAGTGTCAGTGTATATTCTTTCTGTGATTCTAAGGTTTAAGTTTCTTAGACGCTTCTTCTCGGTAACGAATAGAAAGTCCAATAGTAGAAAGCATCACTCGTTTACATTAAGATCCGAATAGCATCGGGTGTCTTCTATATACAACAACAACCATCATATTCAATATATTCCAACGACATTAAAAGCTATCGGTAAAGTCTGGGGAGTGTGAGAAGCTGGCAAACAATATCTTCATCTCAAGTGATAGAGAGCTTGCTTCCAGCGAGTCCCTTGGGTCTATATGTACGTGCATATATGACACAATAATAAGAATATAGTATGTTATTGTACTAGTGAAGGGATTTAGTAAACACCAATGAAAAGTTTCCGATATTAAAATAGACATAACTTTGTATATACACAAATAATGAAAGACAAAGACAAAAACAAAAAAATGTAAAATCAACTTAAAGTACAGAGGGTATCTAATCCACAAGTAGTGGAAAAAAAAATGATATTAATAGTGATAAATAACGTTTGAAACTGACTGCAGCTAACCTATAATTGCTTTAGCAAATATGAAGGGGCAAGAAAGAAAATTTTCATCATAAAGAGAACCACATGTCCTGGAAAAAAAAAAGAAAATTGTTATCATAAAGATAACCAGTGTTACTTTTTTATTTACACTTATTTACTTGTTGGTAGTTGGTATTAGTTGATAAGTTCTGCAATCATTAGTTTTGATGCCTGAATCCGTTTATAAGTCTAATAATAAAGTTTTGCTTCTATGTAGAGCCAGTTGAAGCAAACTCTCTATCTTTGAAATAGAGGTATTGTTTGTCTGTCTCTCATCCTTCCCAGATCCTATCAATAGTTTTTACTGCAGTTTGAGATATACTAAATATATGTTGTTTTATTCAGTGATGCTGTGAACTTGACCGTTTCCAAGTTCAGTTTACAAAGTCCTTAAGTGGAATAAATTTGAAATGCAAAAAGATTATATTATACTAAAATTAAGGAGTTGAACATATAATGTGTATATTATCCATGCATTTGTAATGTTTACACTATGTACACAGCTGTCACAGGCGATAAATTAATAGGGCAGTCAATAAGTTAATAGGACAGTCAACGGGGATAGGATCACCTCATCGCAAGGGGGATGCAGTGACGCGTGACCGCGCGACACGTGGCAGCTGACCCTCATCTAGTCTCACCACTTTCTCTTGGTGCCACATGTCGCGTGGTCACAAAAAAGGTGAGGAAAGTTGGGGTGAGGAGATTCCAACTCCAGTCCACGATGCCATCTTTGACTTCTATTGTTTTGATTCGTACACCGTATTATCTCCTCTTTTCTATACAGTTTTGCAGCATTACTAAAGAGGTGGCGCACATTATCATCGAAACTGCCACTGCTATTCAAAGACTTGTCAAGTTGGATAGACTAGGCAAGTCTCTGTCTACGAATAAAAAATTGCCACTGCTATTAATACATTTTTTTCCTTTAAATCATATGAAATATTACATAATTTGTTTATACAAAAAAGAAAATAATTGAATTTTAATAGAGATGGAGGTTGGATGGAGTCGGAGGTGTATGTTTTATTCTATTAGTTTCTTTCGTATGTTAAACTTGCGATGTTCAATTTTATCATTGCTATGAAAATAAACTATTTTATCTTCACCCTTTAAAAAAATGCATTTAACACTATATTGCAATGGTAGGACTATAAAAAGGCAGTATGCTACAATATCATGGACTAAATAAATCGCAGAAAATTAAAAAATCATAAGATTTAGAATTAAAAAAAACCCCATAGAAAAAACCCATGAACGAGGAACCATTTCCAAAGCATCTTTTATTAATAAAGTTCATAGAGATCAGAACTCACCATTATTTGATAGCTAGTGACTATCATACAGAAGAAATAAGATTTTATTATTTTATCTTATTATTTAATATATTATATATAATATTATTATGTAGGATAAGCGTTAGTATAATTTTAATTGTAGTTTAGTTTAAGTTAATTAGACCATTAGTTCTTTCTCTATTTTTCTCTTTAGCTTTCACGACTCCATTTTTCTTCTAGACAAAACTTGCTTCCTTTTCATGTTTTCTTTTCTTTATAGTTTATAATTGCTTTACCTTATCTTTTTATTTTGTATAATTAGTTTAGCTAATTAGAGCGTTGATCTTTAATATATTTTTATTTTGCGTAGTTAGATTTTGTATTATTATAGATCTAATCTATGTAGATTTGACTCCAACTTCTCCCACTACTAGTTAGATTAATTGTTATTAAAGATATATTATTTGGTATAGTAAAAACTCATCAAATTACATTTTCGGTTGTAAACTCGTGATGGGATCCCTATCAACCTTTTCCATGTGTATGTGGTTGTAAAAACTTTTCAAAAAAAAAGAAATTTAATTTTTATCTGTATTGTGTAACTAATACCCATATCTTCTGTCGAGAGAAGAAAAAGAAATTTAATTTTTATGGGCAATCGGAAAACAACCTCTATATGTTTTGAACACATGAGTATAGTTGTGTACATCAGATCCTCCTATACCCTGATAAAGACAGAAGCCTCTATGACAATGGGGGTAATGTTGTTGTTGTGTCTCCTGTCCAGAGAAACCATGCTTTTCTTTAGCCCCTCCATAAAATCATATGCATACGACACAATTTCAAGAAAGCAGAACATGCCGCGAGCTTATTCATTAAGGACCGTTTATTAAAATTGAAGTCTGAGATTTAAAATTTGAAGTCTGAAATCAAAAATCTGAATATATTAAGTAACTGAACAAATTAAATGTTGAAATCAATACAAGAATGTCTGCATCTGAAATCTAAAATTATTTAGACTTTTTGATAGTCACTTCTATATGAAGCCTAAAAAAATGAGTACATGACATTTCTTAGTTTATTTTTCTTTTAATTGTAAAAAAAAATTGATAAAGAAAATGTCAATTCTACATTATACTGACACAAATATAAATAAAAAAAGAATATCTAGATTTTATAACTATTAATTAAATTACTAATACGATTAACCTTTATAACCAAAAGTGTGCCACGATGTGAATATTGATAATGAATAATCATTCAAAAAAAACTATAAACATTTGAATCACGATTGTCAATCGAAGATATGAATACAGTTTGTGATGACGTTACAACATATTGATACATAATAGATGGAAAATGTTTTTCTTGCCTTTCATTCCTTTGCAATCAACCATATAATGTTACAATCATGATACAATCATGTCCCTATAATCACGCTATCGTAATCCTATCATTATGATACAATTATGGAGAATCTCGACCTATTTGGTATGTGCTATATATGGTACAATCAATGAATACAAAATATTCTATAATGAATGAATAATATTGTGGCCATCAATGTGAATATTGTGGCCATTAATTTCGGCCATTACACCCCCGCAGTCGAAACGGAAGGTTCGCGAACGTTGAGACTGGATCGAAAATCATCAAACAGAATACGGGGCAGCCCTTTAGTGAAGATATCGGCCATTTGATGTCGAGAAGGAACATGATGAACGCGGATTTGACCCTGAGCGACTTTTTCACGAACAAAGTGGATATCCATTTCAATGTGTTTAGTACGTTGATGTTGAACAGGATTACTGGAGAGATAAACTGCACTGATATTGTCGCAATAAACAAGAGTGGCGCGTGTAAGAGGACAATGAAGCTCGAGAAGTAAATTTCGAACCCAACACGATTCAGCAACAACGTTAGCAACTCCTCTATATTCGGCCTCGGCGCTGGAACGAGATAATGTAGGTTGGCGTTTGGAAGACCAAGAAATGAGGTTATCGCCAAGGAAAATGCAGTAACCGGATGTGGAGCGGCGCGTGTCGGGACATCCCCCCCAATCCGCGTCGGTGTAGCAGAGTAAATTATTGTGACTGGACTTTGAGATATGTAGACCGAAATGTAGTGTACCTTTGATATAGCGGAGAATGCGTTTGAGAGCAGTCATATGAATATCACGTGGAGCATGCATATGAAGGCAAATTTGCTGAACGGCATAGGAGATGTCCGGACGTGTGAAAGTGAGATATTGTAGTGCGCCAGCTAGACTGCGATAGAGTGTAGGATCATCAAAAAGAACACCTTCATGATGGCTCATTTTGGCCGACGTGTCAATAGGGGTAGAAATCGGCTTGCAGTTCGACATGGAAGCCCGGGTCAGGATCTCGGCAGCATATTTTTGTTGACTTAAGAATAAACCATCCGAGCGGCGGTTAACCGCAATACCAAGAAAATAGCTTAAAGGACCGAGATCTTTCATAGCAAATTCAGAAGCAAGAAGCGACATAAGTCGACGCCGGAGTGCATCAGAAGAAGTGGTAAGAATGATGTCATCAACATAAAGAAGTAAATATGCCATATCAGTACCGTGATGATAGATAAAGAGAGAATGATCACAACGACTATGAACAAAACCAATGGAGGATGCATAGTCAGCAAAACGTTGATACCAAGCGCGAGGGGCTTGTTTTAAGCCGTAAAGAGACTTCTTGAGAAGACAAACATAGTCAGGATGATTCGGATCACGGAAACCCATTGGTTGATGCATGTATACAGTTTCCTGTAACGTACCGTGTAAGAAGGCATTTTTGACATCGAGTTGGTGAATGAGCCAGGATTTGGACAAGGCCAAATGAAGAACCGTGCGAATGGTAGCTGGTTTAACAACAGGACTGAAGGTGTCAGTACAGTCAATGCCTGGCTGTTGAGAGCGACCATCACCTACAAGACGAGCTTTATAGCGCTTAAAAGAACCATCAGAACGAGTTTTATGACGGAAAATCCATATAGAGCGTAGGATATTAACATTGGGTGGACGGGGGACTAATACCCACGTCTTATTTTTAATAAGTGCATCAAATTCATCATGCATGGCAGCGTACCAATTGGGGTCACGAAGGGCGGCGGAAGGATTTTGTGGAATAGGAGATGGGGTGGAGATGACATTAAGATTGAGAGTGCGTTTTGGTTTAACAATTCCGTGCATGCTGCGGGTCGTAATAGTGCGAATAGGAGGAAGAGTGGGCGGAGGGGAGGGAGACGCGGAGGGTGGTGGTGGCGGGGAGGGCGAAGGGGTGGGGGACCGGGTTGGGGTGTGCCGTGGTGGGAGGGGGTCATTTGAGTGGTGTTGATGGATCAGTGGATGGTGAATGAGAGGGGAGTAATCGTCGTTGAGAAAATTGTAGTCCTGAGGTGAGACTTGAGAGAGCTTTGTGTATGGAAAAGTTTGTTCATCAAAGATGACATGGCGGGAGACGAATATTTTGCCCGTAGATATTTCATAGCATGTATAACCCCGGTGATTATGTGGGTACCCCAGAAAGATGCATGGTGTGGAGCGAGCTTGTAATTTGTGAATAGTGGTGGATGGAATGAGGGGATAGCAGAGACAGCCGAATACACGGAGAGAAGAGTAGGAAGGGTCTTTGTGATAGAGGATTTGAGTGGGAGAGAGGTGAGAGAGATTTTTGTTAGGTAGTATATTGAGGAGATAAGTGGCCATAGCAAGAGCGTGGTGCCAAAAGGATGGAGGGAGGCCGGAGTGAATAAGGAGAGTACGGATGAGATTGTTGATCGTACGAATTGTGCGTTCAGCTTTGCCATTCTGAGAAGATGTATACGGGCAAGATAGACGGAACGTTATTCCATTTTGTTGACAGAAACAGTGAAAATTTGAGTTTGTATATTCGCGGCCGTTATCACATTGCAAGCATTTTACTGTTGTACCAAAGTGAGTTTGAATATATTTGTGAAGGATAGAAAAATGCGAAAACACTTGAGATTTGTGACCCATAGGGTATGTCCACAAAAAATTTGAATAGTCATCAATGAAAAGTACGTAATATTTATGACCTTTTGAACTCAGAATTGGTGAAGTACAAACATCGCTGTGTAGAATATCAAAAGGCCTAAATGTGTTATTGACAGAATCATAAAAGGGCAATCGCACATGCTTGCCTAGTACACAAGAAGAACAAATAGATTTATTACATTTAGGATTGCAACTGATAAGATGTTTGTTGCACAAATACTGAAAAGTGGAGTGACCAGGATGGCCAAGGCGGTTATGTCAGAGATCAGCAGACACGGCAGTGAGGGCGGCGAAGGGGAAAGTGGGCGGCGGAGGGGATATAATTCGCCCGAACTATTGCATCTCAGAATTTGGTGGCCCGTATGTCGATCCTTTACAGAGAAACCAGAAGCATCAAATTCAATGGAAACATTATTATGAGTGGTAAATCGACGAACAGAAATAAGATTCTTGACAATTTGAGGGGCATGGAGAATATTTGTTAAATGTAGAGGGGGTAGGGGCGGTGGTAGTCGGGCATGACCCGAACCAAGAACGGGAATAGAATGACCGCTGTCAACCATGATTGAATTTGAAGGGGATTTATTAAAATAAGACGAGAGCATACCTGAGTTGGAGGTCATGTGGGATATGGCGCCGGTGTCCATGTACCATGTAGGGTCTGGAGTATTGAGCGTTAAAGTGTGCATAGCTTGGTCAAGGTCAGTAGGTGTGTATGGGGAGGAGAAATGAGTAGCAGTGTGAGCTTGAGGGGGACGAGGGCCTAAGAGACCGGGTTGTGAGTGGGTGGGGAGGGCGGAAGGTTGGGTGGGATACGGACAGGGAGGGGGGAACCAGTGTGGTGATGGAATACGCCAGGAGGGGTAGGATTGCCAAGGGGGAGATTGGGTGTGCCATGGTGGACGGTTTGTGCGTCCATGGCCGCGTCCGCGACCGCGTCCGCGGTGTGAGGGACCGCGGTAGGGAGGGCGGGCTGAATATGGGAAGGGGGAGGGGGCGGTTGGGGTTGAGTCGGGAGGGGAAACAGTGGTTTTGGTGGTGGTATTGAGGGCGGTGTCAGCGACTTTGGCGGCAGATGCAGTTTGTTTGGCTTTTCTGGTTTCTTCAAGAATTAAGCGAGAGCGGGCTTCGTAGAAGGTAGGTAAGGGGTTGCTCTGTTGGATAATGGTGGCTACACCGTCATAGTTCTCGTTCAGACCACTTACAAGTTGCAGAACCAGGCGTTGATCAGAAACTTCAGAACCTACATTAGAGAGTTGATCTGCAAGAGACTTCAATTCTTGACAATAAGAGGAGATGTTAGAAAAATTGTCAAGACGAGTGTTCGAAAACTGGTTCTCAAGATAGACTGCGTGGGAGTGTTTATTATCTTGAAAAATATTTTTCAAGTTGTTCCAAGCGTTCATAGCAGTTAGATCAGGAGCAAGGATGGTATGTAGTAAATCAGTAGAGATGGTACCATAGATCCATTGAAGTACGATGGCATCGAGACGGCTCCATAGTTCAGAGTCTTGAGTAGTTGTGTCTTTGGACGTAGAAGTTTCAGAAGAGGGAGAGATGATGTGATCAAGAACTTGATATGCACGGCAGTGAATTTTGAAGAGTTCAGACCAAGATGAATAGTGACTCTTTTCCATTTCAAGTGTGATAGGAATGAAATTCTTGATATTGGTGACAGCAAGTGCAGGATGAAACTTGGTGTCAGCCATTTGAGGTGGAGGAAGAGGAGGGCGGCGATGGGTGTATTTGGGCGGTGGAAGAGACTGACGGCGGTTCAATGGAGGAGGAAGGGAAGTGGGGCGATTATTGCTCTGATACCATAATAGATGGAAAATGTTTTTCTTGCCTTTCATTCCTTTGCAATCAACCATATAATGTTACAATCATGATACAATCATGTCCCTATAATCACGCTATCGTAATCCTATCATTATGATACAATTATGGAGAATCTCGACCTATTTGGTATGTGCTATATATGGTACAATCAATGAATACAAAATATTTTATAATGAATGAATAATATTGTGGCCATCAATGAGAATATTGTGGCCATTAATTTCGGCCATTAATACAAAATGTGATTAACTCTGTATTAGGGTTAACGAACAATTCCTCTGAGCTTTCACAACCATATTCAAACGAACCGGAAGTCTGAGATGTACATAGGCCTATTGACACGATTCAAACGTAAATTGAAAGTCTACTCTAAAAATTAGAAACCAACGACAGAGTCTATAATACCATCGAAGACCTACTCACACCCCACTTGTATACCAAACGTGAAAATTTCCTAATTACTCGAACTCAAGCATGAAGGTTATCGGTTTAGATCTCAGGAGGTCAGAAGTGAGGCGGCGTTTAATCATACGTCGCCACGTGTACAAAAACAGTTTTTTAAAGAAGGGGATGCTGCACTTTTTAAAAAAAAATGTTTTTGTACACGTGACGACATGTGATTAGAGACCTCATATTTTACCTCACTTTTAGCATTCTCACATATGAATTCTTAGGACTATTGTTTCTAGAAAAAGTGCTTGAGAAGGGAAAGAGAAAAAAAGGGATGTAGGAATTGGGATAGGATCTCCTCACCCATTTTCCTTCACCCCACGCTGCACGACACGTGACAGCAAAAGGGGTGGTGAGGCTAGATGAGGGTCACCTGCATCTAGCTTCACCATCTCACCCTGCTGCCACGTGTCGCGTGATCATGAGTGAAGTAAAATGATTGAGGGGCAGGAGATCTAATCCCGTAAGAATTATCATACATGAAGACTGAAGAGCTTTGCATTGACTTTTACAAGATACTTTTATCGGTTGCAGATGTCGACTTCAGCATATAATTTTTTTTTTCATTTATTATTTTTTAGTGGTCAAAATTAACCACCATCTTATAGGTTAGCTGTACCTAAGCATGTTGCAATTAAGTATTGGGCAAGAAGTAAATGACGCAGGAAATATTGACATTCTTTTTCTTGCACGGTTAGTAACAAAACTTAAATGCATAACACATAAAAAATGAAGAAGGAAAGGAATGCAAAGGAAAGGAGGAAAGAGATGTAGAGGAAACTGTAATGGCGCAGAAAAACTTATGGAAAAAACTGTAAATTTCATTCCAAATGGTGTACGTACTACAACAACAACATTACCCCATTATCTTAGGAGATTTCGCCTATAACGGGTATGGAAATGGTGTACATACATCTCCTTATATACAAATCGGATATATAATTACATATGTGCTTAATAAAGCACAACTAACTTGCTTAATTACTAAGCTAACGCATCTCTTTCAAGTCGAATCTTATAATTGTAAGGCCAAAATAAATAGCGGAAACATGAAAATTACCTCTGGCCATAATCGTTTAGTATTCGCCTTCAAACTGCAAGCCTGCTGAAGAGATGAACTTCTTTGTGAAATAGAGTCTTCTAGCCTATGCCTATCTGAATGTTAGATTGTTTAGATCGATGAATATCACAGGCTTTTTATTTATAGTTTAGACTAGAGATCCATTTCCATATTTAACTGATAATTAATTCATTCCATCGACTTTATGTTCTTGCATTTGATAGCGCGCAGCTGATAATTTCTGTTTACTAGGCGAAGTGTAATTCTGCTGCCTCAACTCAACTTCAGTTGCATTCATGCTGTCCAATACTTCGGTTCAGATCAGAGAGGTCAAATGTGAAGCAAAATATGAGGTCTCCAATCACGCGTCGGCACGTGTAAAAAGGCAGTTTTTTAAATAAGGAGGTGCTACTCTTTTTAAGAAAAAACTACTTTTTTACACGTGGCAACGCGTGATTGGAGGCCTCATATTTTGCCTCATCTTTATCCTCTCCAGATCTAAACTCCAATACTTCAGCCTATCTGTTTCCACCAACACATTGCTGTTGTGTCTCTTGCTTCTTGTAAACAGTCTTGCTCTTGTTGTGCACCGTCTCACTTCCTAACACTTCACCAGTTTGCTACTGCTCTCTATTGTCTTCTTAACTTCAACACCCCTTCTCAATCCTGACTTACTAAAGATGTTACATACTCTTAATGCTCAATTAAAATGCGAAGTTTTTAAAAGTCTAAAGCACTTGTGAATGTATCAGCTAACTGCAACTCTATTCTCACATGCAAAGGTTTGATCACCTCTTCTTAAAATTGTCCCTTACAATATGACAATCTATTTCAATGTCTTTTCTCCTCACATAAAACATAAGATTCTCCGTGATATGTATTGCACTTTGTTGTCATGGAAAAATTTTATAGAATGTGACTGCTCCACCTTCAAATCCCTCAACAAACATGTCTACCATTGTGTCTCACATTTAGCCTACAGCTGATAATTTCTGTTTACTAGTCAAAGTGTAATTCTGTTGCCTCAACTCAACTTCAACTGCACTCCTGCTGTCCATCACTTCAGCCTCTCTGTTTCCACCAACACATTGCTGTTGTGCCTCTTGCTTCTTCTGTGCAGACTAACACTTCACCTGCTGCTCCCCATTGTCCTTCTTAACTCCAACAGTCAGTGAAACAATATAGTAGTATAAGTAAGTGATTCTTCAGCTTACATATGCATAACATATATTTATACAAGCAAAAATCACAAGTATTACGTGTTAGGAAAGTTAGCATCAAATCATACCATATATATGCATATTAATTAGAGGCAATTACTGTAAATTAATTGTAGGAGTGATGTTAGCAATTATAGGAGAGATTCTAGAAATTGATTGATATCATACCATGTATAGAGGGATATTGGCTGTATAAGAATAGGAGCAATGTACGTGTTTCAGCGTGAATGAAAATTGCCTTTCACAAACAGTTGTCTAAATTATTGTTAACATGGTATCAGAGAGATCGATCCAACTCTGATTTACCAAGGTTGAAGAATTTCTGAGTATAGGCTCAGACAATTGTTCATCATTGCCTTACTTACCTGACTGAGGCTAATACCTTTCCCGGCCGGTACCTATTCTCGGCCTTTACTGTTCTTTTTACCTTGATCAAGCACATATCCGAAGAATTTTTCCTACAACACAGCAGAACTCATGTCAGATCCAGAAACTAGCGAGCCAAAGACACCAAGCGTTATTGACTTGGCTGTCCAAGTAGCCAATATTCTACAAAATACTCCCAAACCAGTTTCAAGTCCTACACAATCTACACAAATACCTTTACCCACCGAAAACCTTACTGTATCTGTTAAACTTAATGGTTCTAATTACGCAGTCTGGGAACCTCTGGTTCTGCGAGCTATCATTGGAAGGGGGCGGAGACACCACCTTACCAGAGTTCCTCCTCCACCCCTTCCAACGGATCCATAATTTTTACCATGGGAGCAAGCTGACAGTTCAGTGTTCACATGGATAATCCAAACACTAGAACCGTCATTAGTGGTCAATGTGACCCGTTATCCCACAGCCAAAGCACTGTGGGATGGGTTAGCACTTACATATGGAATAGGAGCTGACTCCCTCAGGGTTTATGATCTTCATCGGAAGGCCAGTCTCATACGGCAAGGAGGAGGCAGTATAGAGGCCTGCTGGAACAAATTGCAGGACCTATGGACAGCCATAGATGCTCATGAGCCAAACCCAATGACATGTGATGCAGATATTAATATCTACAACAAACGGATGGAATCTTTGAGACTCTACCAATTTTTAACGGCAATAGACGAAAAGTATAATGTTGAAAAGAATGAACTACTAAAAAGGGATCCACTACCGTCACTTGAGACTGCATACCGTGAGATACGCAGGGCTGAGGACCGCTCAAAGGTGTTGCAAGGAATCCCCTCGGAAGAAATCTCATCCCTGGGGATTGGTCACGGCCTAGCAACACAAGGAATGGCTACCAGAGGTCGTGAACCAGGACGGGGCAGAGGAGCATCGCAAGGAAGAGGACGCAGGGGCCAGCCAACTCCACACTCCAACAATCAACGGCGCGTGGAGGACAAAGACCAGTTGGTGTGTAGTCACTGTGGCCAAAAGCGACATACCAAGGAGAGTTGCTTCAAACTAATCGGATACCCCGATTGGTATGAAGGGAAGAGGCATCAACCAGAAGGGAGCCAGGAGAGAAAAGTTACAGCGGCTGGATCTGCCGCCATGGCCATGGGAGGCCAAAGCAGCGAAGGTCCAGGAAGCAGAACAGAGGAGGCGGCAGAAGGAAATAGCGCAGGAGGTAAAAGGGTTGAGGGTAACCTCAACCCTTATAATGGCTCGATAGACTTTTTTACCCCTGATGAAATTGCCCCATTGTCCTTGCAGGTTTCATATAACAATAACATAGCCCCTCCAGTTCCTATTTATCCCAACTGCCCCCCTCCAGTTTCGAAATTGCCCAAGACTGATTCCTCTAGCTTTGATAATTACCAAACCACCCCTGCCTTTGCTCTAAATTCTAAAATTCACCCAAATTTTTCAAAACCTAACAATGAAGACAACACTAAAGACAATTCCCTTTGGATCCTTGATAGCGGAGCAACCGACACCATGACCAATACTAAACATGACACTGATCACTGGAGTCCTCCCACAAAAACACACATTGAGACTGACAACGAAGAACTTATACAAGTCTCCGGGGGTGGTACTATTTCAATCACACCAACTCTTCACTTACACAACTGTCTTTATGTGCCGCATTTATCATCTAAATTATTATCCATCAGTCAACTTATACGTGATTTGAACTGTGTTGTCCTTATGTACCCCTCTTTTTGCCTATTGCAGGATATTCACTCGAAGGTGATAATTGGGCGTGGCATTGAGAAGGGAGGACTATACTTCGTGACAGATCTGGTGCAACAGGGACAGTCCAATCTTGTCACCGGGACCGCTGAACAACGACTGTGGTTATGGCACCGTAGGCTTGGCCACCTTCTCTTGGTTATATGAAGTTTTTATTTCCGTCTTTAATTCCATCATCACTTAATTTGTCTTGTGATACTTGTGTTCTTGCCAAACATCATCGGTCTACCTATAAACCTAATAATACCCGCGTTAAAACGTTGTTTGGCCTTGTTCACACAGACGTATGGGGTCCTTCTCCACATTCCATAAATCATGGTTATCAATACTTTGTTACATTTGTTGATGATTATTCGCGTATGACATGGGTCTACTTTCTAAAACATAAGTCTGATGTCTGTTCTACATTTGTTAATTTCTATCAAATGATTGCCACTCAATTTCACACAAAAATACAAATCCTTCAATCTGACAATGGAGGTGAATATGTTAATAGTGGCCTTACGAAATTCTTTACCACACATGGCCTGATTCATCAGACTTCATGTTCCAACACTCCAGAACAAAATGGGGTGGCTGAACGAAAAACCATATACTACTCGAAATGACCCGGACTATGATGCTAGAGTCACATGTTCCCAAATCTTTCTGGCCTGAAGCTGTTGCCACTGCCACATATCTACTCAATCGTCTACCTACAAAAATCCTAGCCCACAAAACTCCAATATCTGTGCTTGCGTCTCACACCACCATTCCGTCTGTCCTAACCCTCCCACCAAAAGTGTTCGGGTGTTCTATCTTTGTACATATCCCTTCATCTCAACGAACCAAACTCGATCTGTGTGCGGATAAATGCTTTTCTGCATGGAGAACTAAAAGAGGAGGTATATATGACTGCACCACCTGGATTCACAGACGAATTTGCAGACAATAAGGTATGTCGATTACGACGTTCACTGTATGGCCTAAAGCAGCCACCCAGAGCATGGTTTGGAAGGTTTACGATGTTTATGAAAAAGCAAAATTATAAGCAGAGTAATGCAGATCATACACTCTTTGTGAAAAGAAGAGGATCTCAGCTAACATGTTTAATCATCTATGTAGATGATATAATTATTACATGAGATGACAATGAGGAAATATCAGTACTGAAACAACAACTGTTCTTGGAATTTGAGATGAAGGATTTAGGTAATCTCAAGTATTTTCTTGGGATTGAGGTGAGTCGTTCTGAGCATGGAATTTTTATATCCCAACAAAAGTATATCTTGGATCTTTTAGCTGAAGTTGGGATGCTAGACTGCAAACCTGCTAGAGCTCCTATGATAGTAAATCAAAAGCTTGAGTTTGAAACAGGGAAACCGGATGCAGATCGAGGAATGTATCAGAGGTTGGTTGGGAAACTTATTTACCTAGCACATACTCGACCCGACATTTCATTTGCTGTTGGATTTGTGAGCCAGTTTATGCATCGACCCTAAAGTCATCATCTAGAGGCTGTAATGAAAATTATTCGGTACTTAAAAGGGACAACAAGGCGCGGTATTTGGTTCAGAAATCATGGTCATTTAGATATTCAAGTATATACAGATGCGGACTGGGCAAGAAACTTAATGGATCGACGATCTACTTCGGGATATTTTGCTATGGTAGGAGGAAACCTTGTTACTTGGAGAAGTAAAAAACAGAAGGTGGTGGCGTTGTCGAGTGCTGAAGTGGAATTCCGGGGAATAGCAAAAGGCGTCATGGAAATCTTATGGATAAAGAAGTTAATGGGTGATATAGGGCTGGAAGTGACTCTTCCAATCAAGTTGTTATGTGATAATAAAGCATCAATCAATATTTTTGAGAATCCGGTACAACATGATCGGACTAAACATATTGAGGTGGACCGACACTTTATCAAAGAAAAGATTGAGGAAAAAATTGTTGAACTATCATATGTAACATCAGAAGATCAGCTGGCAGACATCTTGACAAAGGCAGCAGCAGGGAGGGCGTTTGATGAGACATTAAGCAAGTTGAGCATTGTTGATTCCCCTGCTCAACTTGAGGGAGAGTGTTAGGAATGTTAGCATCAAATCATACCATATATATGTATATTAATTAGAGGCAATTACTGTAAATTAATTGTAGGAGTGATATTAGCAATTACAGGAGAGATTTTAGAAATTGATTGATATCATACCATGTATAGAGGGATATTGGCTATATAAGAATAGGAGCAATGTACGTGTATCAGTGTGAATGAAAATTGCCTTCCACAAACAGTTGTCTAAATTATTCATAACATTACGGTACTAAGATTAGGAGATATTGATAGTAACAATTTTTTTTATATTTCAATCACATATCCGGGTTCCACATTAATCTTTTTAAAATCATATGGTCTACCAAGATTATCCTATTAACATTAGAAACATACAACATATTAATTGTTAATCAATAATAGAACAAAGGTTAAAACTAAAAATGTATTACAGTTATAATGATTAAACGATATATTAATGTGATATTACTTCAATAAGGTAGCTGTCGACGAAAGGTTCCATTTAGTATCACCAACTCAGTTCATGGTCTAATAATTACACATAAAAAATTGCAAAATAAGAAAACATAAAAATAAAGGTTTTATGATCGGAAACCCAATCGGAGCCCTATCAGCTTGTACCACAGCGCGATAGGGATGAAATTTGAGTGCCCAAGACCCGCTATGACAGAGTTTGGTCTGTTCAGATAGCCACACAAGGAGCCCGCTGCAAGCAGTGGAAATCTAATACCATGCGCTTACCTTTAAAAAGTGGCAAAAATCTTGCTCGGGAAAAGAATCGAACTATCGCCAATCTCTCGAGCCTCCGCCAACGGAACCATTACTTATTCCAAGGTGGTGAATGAGTTTTGCTCAGTCATGTTTCTTATGAAAAACGTAAAAGTTATTGAATTAGCAGTAATGCACATTATATTAGAATAATCAATTATTCTTTGTTACAAATAAGAAACTGAACACGAAGATAACGTTGTATGACTATAGTATTACTTATACTACTTATAAACTTATTTTATTTCATTTTATTTAGCAGAAGTCCACGCAAAGTTGGGTGTTTGTCTCCTTAAATACTTTCACACCTTCTGTCTATCAGTTGGTCAAACGGGTTACTCATACCAAACGAAAGAAATGTTATAATGTCTCCAGCTGACCAAATTCTCTTGAGATGATCTGTCTCCTTTATGGTACAAAAAACCCTCATGAAATTCCATTGAATCTCTTTCTTCTTTCTCTCTGAGCAAACTTCTCAAAAAAAATGTTGAAGCAATATTCAGTACTCATTCATTTAGCTGCTGCCCTCATAATTTTCCTCTCAACTCTTGTCTCTGCAGCAGCTCTCCTGCCTCCTGATGAAGGTTCGAAATCTCACCCCAGTTTTTCTTGGTGCTCCAAAAATCAGTTTTCGCGCATTTATGACTCTTCTGAAATGTTCAACTATATATATATCTATGCAGTTGAAACTCTGAAGCAGATAGCAAAGAGTTTGGGGAAGAGAAATTGGAATTTCAGTGTGGATCCATGCAGTGGAGAGGAGAATTGGACAACTGCCAAGCCTGTAAAAGGATTCGAGAACGAAGTTGCATGCGATTGTACTTTTTTGAATAACACAGTTTGCCATGTTGTTAATATGTAAGTCCTCTCTTCTTCCTTGACTTGCTGATCTGGGGAGCTGTTGTTCTTAGAGATGTCAATTAACATTTATATTATTTTTTTAATCACTTTAACAATTACATATAGAATAATAATAATGATCAAAATAGTTTGAATTTATGAAATTATGTTTAAGCTGATAATATTTTTGAGATTGAAGAAGTATTTGTTTTAGACAAAAATGCAGAATGTCAAAATTCAAGGCAGCTTCGCTTCTTTCTCTAAACATGTATATACAAGCATACATACACAGAATATACATACGTACATACACAGAATATACATACATACATATTTATACATATGTTAGTATATATGTCTATATTCATGTATATGTATGCATAGATATATGTATGTGTAGATATGTGTATATATGTATGTATATCACCAAAGTAAACTTTGCTAATTGGATTTTTTTTCTTGGGATTTGCTCTCGATTTTGCCTAGTTTTTAGACGGTCAGCAGACTGGAAAAAGTATTCATTTTCTTTGTCCACTTGTATGTGAATTCTCTCTCCGAAGAGTTAATTTTCCGTCTTGATTGGTGTATTTTATGATTTTGTTTATCTTTCTTTTTCTCATGGCCGTTAGAAAACTGAAGAAATGAAGGACAGCTCTGGTTGAACTGACGGCAATTTGATATTTTTTTTTATTTTAGTTTTTTAGACATCATAATAATTATTTATTACCCAATAAAAGATGAAATAATGAGGTGAATATCCTATTTTGCTATACTCATATTTGCAAATATGTCAAATGTTGTTATATCATATTGGTTAATAATTAAGCATGGCGACACCTAATAAAGTTTTACATTGACCATCATAAAGTTTAGTGTGACTGAAATATGGTTAAACTAAAGTAACTAGAAATTCTGCATAAATTGATTTTGTACACGTAATACTGATACCCAATAATAATTTTATTTTTGTAAGTTTGTCTGCTTGCACTAAAGTAACTCCTACGCTATAATTGTTTAAGCATTTTAGAATTCACCGGTTTAGACTTTGTATTGTTTTTTCAATTCAACTCTGCATAGTTTCCCAGCACCAGCTCGGTCTTCCGGCCCTTCTATCGACATGTTTAAATATATTTTATATTATAATATATTAAAATTAAACTTAAACAGCTATTCGTCTACATGCCCCTTCTATCAACATATTTAATTTTGTTTTATTACAACATATAAACATCAAATTCAACTCAAACAATGCTTTCGTAAGCCGCAAGAGAATGTCAAATACGCGTATAGCATAAAAATAATATGTACGTTATTTTCATGCTATCATTTATCAACTAGTTTGTATTTAAGATCTAACACTTTGACTGTGTCTCATATTTGTCCTTTTTCCTTTACGTTTGCGAAGGCCAAGAACCTTGACTAGTTTACTCAAACATTTCAGCTAGCCACAGAATTTTCCATAGAGGTGTCTATGCAACTATAAGGCAATTATTTCTTTTGAAAAAGAAACAAAAACATAAAAATAAAGATAAACTTCTTTTTCTAGAAGAGTGCTGCATTAAAACATATTTTTGAAATATTATTATGAAACATTAATGGACCAATTTTGTGTATTAATTTTTTCCTTTTTATTTGTTTATGTCACGAGTATTTTAAAGTAGTAGTATTTAAAAAAATTAATTGCTCAGGCAATATTAGGCCCAACTACAAGACATTAGTGACATAAAATTTGGGACCTTGATGTGACATTAGAGCAACTAGGAAGGTTGCTGTTTTGTAACCTTGAGATTATGAGTTTGAAATGCTTAAACAGCCTCTTACACAAAGTTTCTATCCAGACTCTGCACAAACGCGAGAGTGTAATGTAGTCTATGTTAGTTAACACGAGTTTTGCTGCGCATGCCGTTGGGGTTAGTGGAAGGTTTTTGTTAACTAATTGAAAATTTTCCAGCTTGTTTCATTAGTGAAAAATAGAACACCATAGAAAAAGCCAAACCAAATCTTAAAGAGAAAAACAATATGAGAAAGCTTTCTGCAGAAAAGTATATAATACTTCTCAGAAAGAAAATTTTTCTTTTATCTTATATTTGTGTTTTGTCTTCTGTTTAACGTTGGTGACTTATATAGACCGATGAATTTCCTGCAGAACACTTAAAGGACAGAGTCTTCCGGGAATACTTCCTAAAGAACTTGTCAATCTTCCTTATCTCCGACTAATGTAAGTGAACTTCCTCTTTAATAATCCTCCAAAATTTACATAGTTTTCTTTTCTTTCTCCTGTCCACATAAATGTAGTAGTAAGTGATGGAAAATAGGGAAGGGTAAGAAATGGAAGACTTCTTTCATAACAATTAGGTTAACTTGTAGAACTCCCTCAACTTGTAAGACTTCTTCTAACCCCCCTTCACTTAGGCCACTTGGCCGAAATTTCACGGTCTTTCTTTTTCTTCTTCAAAAATATCTTCTATGTCCTAATTTCTTTTCCTTTTATTTAAGTAGAAGAAAATACTTGTGTCACGTCTTTTTCTTTTTCTTTAATTTATTCTAGGGTTTAAGTTGTTACATACTAGTCATGTTTTAATTTTTATCATGTAATTATCAATGTTCGTTATCTAATTAACCGTATACCATAACTCAAGTAATCTATCCTTCGATTTTAGTTCAACATTACTAAGGACAATACTATAAAATGTTTTCGACGTAATAAAATTTTCGGGACGTAACACAATGAAACTAAAAATGGAAGCTTTGAAAAAAAATGAGACATAGGAGAAATGTGTTCTTCCAAAAAGAAAGAATCTAGTTGGATGTGAGATGATTTTTACCATCAATCATAAGACAGATGGTACTATTGAGCGGTATAGGACGAGGCCAGTGGCGAAAGGATACATAGACATATGGGATCGACTATTCAGAGACATTCTCTCCGGTTACAAAGGTAGATACTATTAGAGTATTATTCTTAATGGCATCAAACAAGATTGGCCCCTTCATTAGTTCGATGTCAATAATGGTTTTGGAACTAGAGGAAAAAGTGTATATAGAATCTCTGCTAGGTTTCTCTAGCGAGTTCCGGATCAATAAGTATGTAGGCTCAGAAGGGCCCTATATGGATCAGAATAATCTCCTCCTGTATGATTTGGAAGATTCACAATATTTATGCGGAAGAATGGATACAGACAGAGCAATTCTAACCGTACCTTATTCTTCAAAGGAAAAGAGACTTAGTCACGTGTTTGATTATATATGTGGATGATATGATTATTATAGGAAGTGATAAGGACGAAATCACACGACTTCAGGGGAATCTATTTATAGAGTTTAAAATGAAGGATATAGGCGGACTGAAGTATTTCATTGGGATTGAAATTCTCCGATCAGATAAAAGGACCTTTATATCTCAATGGAAATACATCCTAGACCTATTGACCAAGGTTGAGATGTTAGACTGTAAACTGAGTGATACTTCAAGGGGTATGAATCACAAACTACAAATAAAGGAAGGGCCCTATTGGCAAATCAGGGACAATACCAAATACTTGTGGGAAGATTGATCTATCTCTCACATACTTGACCAAATATTATTGACACTATTGAAGTGGCAAATCAGTTTATGCACCAGCCTCAGGAAGCACACATAGGTGTTGTTATGAGTATAGTACGGCATCTAAAAGAGACACTAGAAAGGGGTACAATGTTTGGGAAATGAATGTAGAGGTTTATAATGATGCTGATTGGGAAGGAGTCCTAATGATGGAAGATCCACTTCAAGGTAATTCACTCTGGCTGGGGGTATTCCGGTTACGTGGAGGAGCAAAAAGTAGAAAGTGGTGGCATTCTCAAGAGCAGATGTTTAGTTCAGAGGGATCAGAAAGGGCCTTATCGAGATCTTGTGGCTGAAAAAGTTGATGCATGAGATTGGGTCTCTGTTAAAATCACCGACTCAGTTAAAGTGCGACAACAAGGTAGCGATAAGCATTTCAAAAAAATCTGGTACAACACGATCAAACCAAGTATGTGGAAGTGGATCGATATTTCATTAAGAAAAAACTCGAAAAAGACATTGTTGAGCTTTTGATTATATGCTTAGAAGATCAGTTGGCAAACATTATTACAAAGGCAGTTGTCAGAAATATCCTCGAGTCAGCATGGTGCAAGTTGGATATTGGTGATCCCGCAAATCAACTTGAAGAAAAGTGATAAAAAGCAGGGCTACTCAGGATAGGCTACACAAAGTAGTCTACCAGTCAAGACGCCAATCAAAGTCAACCAAATCCTAGATTGATTGTATTCACACTTGTATTTACACTATAAATACTTACTATGTATAAAACTCAATGTACAATTGTTAAAAATGAAATAGACTTTGTTCAATCTAACACACGTATCTGGGTAGTGAAGATCCTGCGGAATGATGGGAGGTTTACTTTGTACTTTTAAAGGATTTAGTTTTTAAATTCCGGTTTGGCAGATTTTTCAGAAGTTGCGATGTCTTTATTCTTATCGGAATCAGCAAATCGAAAATATGCAACATGGGCAGAGACATAATTAAATGGTCCCAAGAGTTTTTGTTACTAAAGAAAACTTGAGATTTTATTAAAAGTAGACACTAAAGGGTGTCATTGTGGTGGTCACTCAACATCGTAACACCATAACCTACGATAACAATGTTGGATAATTTCTTCATTGGATTAGAATTCCTTAGTTATCTTTATCTATTCTAGTTAGGATTTGTTTTAATGATGTTTATCTAGTCTTATTAGGTTTTGGTTTTATTTAGACTAGTGTGTCTATATATAGGAGAGACAGCCATAGTATAGATGGTGCGCCCAGCGCCAAGGTAGGGTGATTGGTGAGTCAATGCCGGGTAGGGTCATTGATAAGGGCGGCGAGTAGTAGTTCGGTTTTGAGTTATTTTCCGAACATTAATAAAAGTGTGTTGTGCTTTTACACGTTGTGTTCTTGAATCTGTTGTTACTTCAATTGGTATTAGAGCAGTTGTTGTTACTTCTGTTGTTACTTCAATTGGCATCAGAGCAGTTGTTGTTACTTCAATTGGTATCAGAGTCAAGGTTGTTTGAAGAGGGAGGAGCCACCGTGGTAGGGTTGCCGTGTTAGGGTTGATCCCGTGAGGAGGCTGCCGTGTTCTTTAAATCAACAAGGGCCGGATTCCGTTCAACACAACAACAAGTAGTTAATTGAAAAAAAAAGGGAAAAAGGGTGCCGCCACAAGCCGAAAGGAAACGGCCGAATTGTTTTTCATAAGCCGAAAGGAATCGGCTAATATCTTTTCCACTGGCCGAAAGGAGTTGACCATCAAAAAAGAAAAATTGATATTGCAAGGCCGAAGGAGGTGGCTGTTTGCAATTTTGAACAAAAGGGTAAGGAATTTCGGTTGCCGTAGGCCGAAAGGTACACGGCCAAAATTTGTCCAGTGGCGCGTTGTGATCAACGAGTTTTTGGAAGGAACCAACCACGATGAGTGAAGTCGGTGAAAGCAGCGAAAGGCCCGTGAGCACCGGAAGTCAATCGGCGTGGAAGACCTTCCGAGGGTACATTCAGAAATTAAGGGGGAGATTGTTGGATAATTTCCTCATTGGATTAGGATTCCTTAGTTATCTTTATCTATTCTAGTTAGGATTTGTTTTAATGATGTTTATCTAGTCCTATTAGGTTTTGGTTTTATTTAGACTAGTGTGTCTATATATAGGAGAGACAGCCATAGTATAGATGGTGCGCCCAGCGCCAAGGGTGTCAAGTACCAATCCCGGGTAGGGTGATTGGTGAGTCAATGCCGGGTAGGGTCATTGATAAGGGCGGCGAGTAGTAGTTCGGTTTTGAGTTATTTTCCGAACATTAATAAAAGTGTGTTGTGCTTTTACACGTTGTGTTCTTGAATCTGTTGTTACTTCAATTGGTATCAGAGCAGTTGTTGTTACTTCTGTTGTTACTTCAATTGGTATCAGAGCAGTTGTTGTTACTTCAAACAACACTTAGGAAGCTGGTGGAGATCGAATCTTGATGTTAATTACACAATAAAAGCTTAAGTACACATTAAAAGCTTTCATGTTAATTCAACTTTTGATAATCCCACAATCTAATTTTTGTATAAAACTTTGATGCAGTGATTTCACCCGCAACTATCTTAACGGCAGCATTCCTGTAGAATGGGCTTCCACGAAACTCACCGACATGTAAAAATGTTCTTCCCACAATGCTTAGTGTTCTTTTGGAACACAATTCATGCTTTGAGAATTGAACTAATTTTGTGTGAATATGAATTTGTTGTGTTCAGCAATCTCATAGGAAATCGTATATCTGGGCCCTTACCAAAACAACTTGGAAATCTCAGCACCCTTGTTACTTTGTGAGTACTCTAGTTCTTAGTTTATTTTTTCTTTTTTTTTTCAAATAGTTTGTAATTTAGATTACTTGTGCTTTCTTGATTGCATTTTGCTGCTGTGCGTAATTTTCTTTCTTTTTCTTGGATACCTATATTAATAGGACGCTGGAGTACAATCAGTTGTCTGGAGCTATTCCTCCAGAGATGGGAAATCTCCTAAACTTGCAGAGATTGTGAGACCCTTTGCTTAACATAGTTTTTCCCCCCCAGAATTTGATATGTTTTGAGTTATATATGTTAAAATGCACCGTTTATTTTCAATTTATTTTAATTATTGCAGATTGTTAACATCAAACAATTTGACTGGGGAGTTGCCTGGAACACTAGCTAAATTGACCTCTTTGACTGACTTGTGAGTTCATTTATTTCAGTTTCATTTCAAACACAGAACTTCCATTTTCCCTGATAGATCTTGCAGTCTTTTTTCACTTCAAAGTTGATGATTTCCCATGTTCTAAGCAATAACATATTGATGCAGCCGTGTTAGTGATAACCGTTTTGTGGGGAGCATACCTGAATTTATCCAAAACTGGACCAACTTAAACAAACTGTGAGTTTTAGCATTAAATTTTCGGAATACGAAACTTGAATTTCGGGATTTTCCTCTTTGATTAATTAAGAGCTTAATTTGATCTTGATTGATTCAGGGTGATCCAGGCAAGCGGCCTAAATGGTCCAATCCCTTCTGGCATTGCTTTATTGAAAAACTTAACTGACTTGTGAGTAGTTTTTTTATCAAGTTGGTCCATAATGTGATTAGATTAACAGCTAGAAGAGGCTGACTGATTGCTTATTTTGTGAATGTGAATAAACAGGAGAATTAGTGATCTGGGTGGCAATGGCTCGGCCTTCCCTGACCTAAGTGGCATGACTAAGATGAAGACACTGTGAGTCTTATATTGGTGCTGTTTTACCTTCTTTAACAAGTAACGTATATTTTTTTGTCTTATTTCCATTTCTAATGGAGTCAAGAGTACTCTTCTTTGACTTTAGAATATGATGGAATGAAGCAAAATGACTCGCTAAATTAGCTGTGCTTCTTATATTGTGAAGTAGCAGTTGATCGACACAGATTAACGCAGTTTTCATTATGAGTCATTGGGAAACAGTTGCGTACATCCGACCCCCTCATACTCCGCCATAGGCAAGAGTCTCTAAGGCAATGGGGTAATGTTGTTGTTGTATTTTTTTTTTTTTTTGGGTCTGAACTGATTGGTTACAGGATATTGAGGAGTTGCAATATCAGTGGGGTTATACCAGCTTATCTTGGCTCAGTGGAAACTTTGAAACTGTTGTAAGTAATTTTGTTGCCTTTTTTTTCTTTCTTATAAGTATTTTTGTTGACTTGATCTTGAGGTAGACAACTTTGACTTTCTGTTTGTTTTCCTACAACATTTGGTTAGGGAAATAAAATGATGACCTGGCTCTCTGAAACAATCCTCTGAACTGGAATTCACCTAATTAGCGTGTTAAATGTTTGCTTTTTGTTCATTTCTGTACTCGTTTTGTTATCATCTGTTTGAACATATGGCCTTAGAAGCTTCCACCTATAACGGGGAGAAAGCTTTTGCTGAGAAATAGAAGGAAAGAACTATTGCTGAGACAAAGAAGCATATCCGACTCACTCCTTACGATGATTTTCTCGAATTCAAGTCATGGTGTTCTATATGAAAGTGAAGATGCCTTTTCATACAAACAAGGGAAAACCAGAAGTTGATGTGATATAATTTTCCTTTTCATATAGAAATTAGATATAAGACAAATGGACCTAACAAGTGACGTATACTATTCTTGCAACTGTTATAGGTTGTAATTCTGTTGAAGAAAATGTATACCTTCAATTATGAATTCTTCCTTTGTCCTCTTATTTATGTCTGTACTTTTGCGTTGCAGGGATCTGAGTTTTAACAAATTAACAGGACAAATTCCTCTCAGCTTTTCTAGTCTGTCCACCACCGACTACGTGTAAGAATTTGGTTGTGTTGCCATGATTGGAACTTGGTTTTGGTACATTTATTTTTAAAATGAAAATTCATAATATTTTACTTGTTATAAAGCAAAAAGCTTATTAAGCTTTGAACAATCCTAAAGTAAGGCTTGTATATTAAACTGGATCTCGTCTCTGAAGATCCAAACATTACATATGTGATTACCGTAAAGGTAACTTGGTCATGTTGACAGTGAAATATTTACTGCGAAACGGTATAAAGTTTATGTAAGTTTCCAACTTGAATCCCTGTAATGTTTTCCCAAGCTGGATGGCTATAAGGTCAGTTAAAGTATGATCATGGTTCCACTTAAGAGAAGAAACTTTGGTGTGTAATAATGCAAAGTAGTCTTCCTTGTTGTGCAACACAGTTCTGCTATCACTGGCTAAACAATTTTCGTTTTGGTAGTTATCTAACTGGGAATCTGCTGACTGGACCAGTGCCTGACTGGGTACTCAAAAGTGGAGGAGACTACAGGTAAATGCAGTACTTCCTTTTTTTTTGGTCTGGCTTTTATTATTTGTACATGGTTACGGCTATTTTAATATTGGAAGTTTCTATTTGTGTTACTAAATTCCTTCACTAGCAAACTAGCACACCATTTTTCCTATTATTGTATCATCTATGTAGTCACATATAGAGCCGTGGGTCTCACTGGAAGCAAACTCTCTATCTCTTAGGATGAAGTCGTTGTTTGCCTGCCTCTCACTCTCCCCAGACCCTAGCGATAGCTCTTGCTTTTGTTGGTATATAACTGGGTATGGTTGTTGTTGTAGTATTGATAATTAATGAACTGCATTTTGAAATATTTGAGCTCTCTGGGAATGTATAGATACTCTAATTGCTTGTAGTTTATTCTCATTTATCATATAGTTGACATTGCTTTAAATTTGGAAATTGGAACTCTATCACAATGACATTTATTCAGAACTTTTTGCATGTATTTGTACTCTCATACGATAGCTACTCTTATGAATATTTTGATAAACTAGTTGACATTCTAACTATATGGTCTTTTTTTTTTTTTTCTTCAGAGACTTATCCTACAACAATTTTACATCCGGAAGTTCTGCTGCCTCAACATGTCAGGGAAAGAACTTGTGAGATAAGATGTTTAATAGTTTAAGTAATAACTTGTCTTTTGAATTTTCTTGATATAATTTGGCTGACCTTTGTCGTAAACACCATCAGGAACTTGTTTTCAAGCATTTCAAAGGGCAATACTTCGTAAGTTTATGGGATTTATGTTCTCTAAGTATCAAATTTTTATTTGACTTAACTACAAATTGAAACTTCTCCTACTTTCAGGGGCGTTGCTTCATGTTTAAGGAGCTTTCGCTGTCCTCAGGGTAAGCAGACTCGATTTCATGTATCATTCTTTCCTTTTTCTTTCAATGTATGGAGTCAAGGACACACTCTTCCTTGACTTTGGGATACAATGAGATAAAGCAAAATGACTCATTAAATTGGTTGTGCTTCTTATATTGTGAAGTAGCAGTTGATCGATACAGCTTGACGATTTTCATTATGGATCATCGGAAAACAATCTATGTGTGTTTCTAACACATGAGTATGGTTGCATATATCTAACCCGCACATCCCGCCATAGGCGGGAAGCTCTAAGGCAATGGAGTAATGTTGTTGTTGTTTGCCTACCAGCTGCATGGACAGATATAAGAGACCAATGAACGTGAAAGGGAAAATCTTTTCTTTTGTTATTTGATGTGATACGTTATGACTAAAACCTGAATATCTCTCATATAAATTCTTTTGATTGCTCAATTGCTGGATCAGTACTTCTATATACGTTGACATTATTTTCTTTTGTTGTTATTTTTTTTTCTCGATATTTCCTCTTCTGTTTGTTTAGAATCTTTTAATATTTGGTTGCAGTTTACTACTCATTCCATATCGACTGTGGTGGAGCACAAGACAAGGCTGAGGATAAGACAATATATGAAGCTGATTTAGATGCAGGAGGGCCTTCAAATTTTTACCAAAGTAGAAGCAACTGGGCATTTAGCAGCACAGGCAACTTCTTGGATGATGACCGTCCTAGAGATACATATATTTGGACAAATAGTTCTCCAATATCTGGGAAAAATTCTAAGTTGTACACGACAGCCCGACTTTCTCCACTTTCGCTGACTTACTATGGGTTCTGTCTGCAAAATGGAAACTACACTGTAAATCTCCATTTTGCAGAAATCATGTTTACTAATGACACAACATTCAGTAGTCTTGGGAAACGCTTATTTGACATTTACGTTCAGGTACGTGTATCTAGCATGTTGTATGGTTGTACGTATATCTAAGACATGTGTATGGTTGCGTACCTCCAATCTTCCGTACCCCGTCATAGGCAGGAGTCTTTGAGGAAAGAATATGTTTCCGTGCAGATAGAATGGTACTTGTAACACATATTGTTTCTCCTAACCTGGATTAGTTGTTTTCATGTTATAAGCTTAATTCGAGGAGATTGATGAATTGACAGGGGAAGGTGGCGCGGAAGAATTTCAACATTGTAGATGAAGCTGGTGGGGTGAATAAGGCTGTGGTCGTACCTTTTCCTGCACAAGTCACTGACAATACTTTGGAGATCAGATTTTATTGGGCGGGAAAAGGGACGAATGGTATTCCTGTCAGAGGAGTGTATGGTCCTCTAATTTCAGCCATTTCTGTAAATCCAAGTAAGCTAGAAAGCTCTCTGAATAACTTACACTTCTGACATTGTTGATGATGGAATATTTTCATACATTGGCTAAATTGAGAAAAAAATATATGGATTATATGGTATCAGAACCAGTTTAAAGGGTGTACTTACACCTTGTCTGATTCATGGTTGGCCATTTATTGTCTCTTCTCATCTAAGTCCAGATGTCCATGTCTGGCTTGTGGTTTGTGATTGAGGGCGGGGTTTTAAGGCGCGTGTGTATGTCAAGCCACGTTGCGACGTGAAGACGGACGTTTAGAATATTTTCCCAAATTGAGAAAAAAATATATGACTATATGAGGATAAATATCAACACCCATTGCTTTAGGTTTCAACATAATCATTCTTTCTTTGTCGTGGAAAGTGTAAATACCTTATCACTAATTTTAGACTTACTTCTCTTTGGCTATTACCATATCTAGATATAGATGTCGCGTGTTTTTACGAGTCCATTTCTGAAAATCATCAACATAGGAATTAAGGACACTCTTCATTTGCTTCGCTGCTCTGAACGTTTTCCTGCCCTGAAGAAACATCTGCGCTTGAGAGAAGAGAATAACATTTCTTCAATTGAAAATCCTATCAGTGTCTGTTATATGAAAGTGAACTATTTTTCTCTTTAATATGTCCTTGAATAAGACCTGTCCTGTCAAATCCTTAATCAAATTTATTATTACTCAGATTTTCCAGTGCCATCTGCAAATAAGAATAGCTTGTCGGGAGGTGCTATTGCTGGGATCGTAATAGGGGTACTATTTGCCATCTCTCTGCTTCTGGTTCTTCTATGGTGGAACGGTTGCTTCAACAAAAAGGACGCAAATGAACTTGGTAATTTCTCCCTTTCTACACTTGGATTAATTTGTTATGCAATTATATTAGTCATGGAGGATGCACATAAGGTGTTCTAGCAATTGGCAACCGAATTCCTTAAGTATATGTGTAATTTTATCCGTTGCAGATCTTAAGGGTCTAGACTTACATACTGGATCATTCACGCTGCGACAGATTAAAGCTGCAACAAATAATTTTGATAAAGCGAACAAAATTGGAGAAGGTGGTTTTGGTAGTGTCTATAAGGTGAACTTTCGCAATAATTATACTTGAACACTTGAACCAAATAGCAGAGCTTGTCTTAGTTAAATAGATGCATGTGTATTTTCCATGCTGACATTGTATTTTGAAATGAAGGGGAACTTGTTAGACGGGACAACAATTGCAGTGAAGCAACTTTCTGCTAAATCAAAGCAAGGGAACCGCGAGTTTGTAAATGAAATAGGCATGATTTCTGCTCTGCAGCACCCGAATCTCGTAAAGCTCTATGGTTGCTGCGTTGAGGGAAACCAGCTTTTGCTTGTTTATGAGTATCTGGAAAATAACTCGCTTGCTCGTGCCTTATTTGGTAAGTTAAAATTATTTCCAAACTTACACACTCGGCATGTGGACTGTTTTGAATTTTCATTGATAATTTGAGATTGGTTTTATACTTGTTTTATTACTTGGTAATCTACAGGCCCTGAGGAACATCAACTGACTTTGGACTGGCCAACAAGGCACAGGATTTGTGTGGGTATAGCCAGAGGATTGGCTTTTCTTCATGAGGAGTCAACAATAAAGATTGTCCACAGAGACATCAAGGCCACCAATGTGCTACTTGATAAGAATCTAGACCCCAAGATATCTGACTTTGGTCTGGCCAGACTTGACGATGAAGACAATACTCATATAAGTACTCGCATAGCTGGAACCTTGTGAGTTAATAGTTGGACATTGTTTAATAAAAAAAGCACGTCAGTGGCAGCAATTCCTCTTTTGATGTGTTGATTCTTTTCTTGAAGTGTTAAACCTTTCAGCTTTACCTTCTCTTGACGAGGGCCTAACACGCGGTTTGACCTCTATATTGATACTTTCAGCGGATATATGGCGCCCGAATATGCAATGAGAGGCTACTTGACTGACAAAGCAGATGTATATAGCTTCGGCGTTGTTCTTCTAGAGATTGTCAGTGGTAGAAGTAATACTTCTATTAGGCCAAAGCAGGACTCGTTCAACCTTCTCGACTGGGTTAGTATTTGCACCTCTCTTTTTCTTTCTAGTTTCTTTACAACAACAACATTACTCCATTGTCTTAGAGTCTGTCGCCTATGGCGGGTATAGAGGAGTCAGATGTACGCAACCATATTCATGTGTTAGAAACACACAGAGGTTGTTTCCCAATAACCCATAATGATGCATCAAGCTAGGTCGATCAACTGCTACTTCACAATATAAGAAGTGTAGTCAATTTAATAATAGTTTCTTTACCTTTCCTTTTTAGTTTAAACTTTTCTAGATTCTCCACCCTACTTGCTAAAAAACCTATCTTTATATTGACCTGGGCTTCCCCACGCATCATATAATTAATTTCATGCATTAGTCATCGATTTCCATCTAATCACGCTTAGTCAGGACTTCTGCTTTGACATTTTATACTTTTGCATTCAGGGAAACATATGAAGTTTCTATAAGAAAAATCACGTAAAATGCTGTAAAAAATGGTCCAAATTTATATAAGAACATGTAAGAAGTTTGATTTGAGAAATCACTTAAACTTAGATTAGATCAAAGGAGACAAAACTCTGGTTTTGAGCTTGTCGTGTGAGACCATACTCTGAATAGTGAGTTCCACGTCAGCGTTTGAACTTTCGATGTGACGATTTTGAGTTCGCTCTCTGAGTTTGGTCTGATTTTGAAATTTCTTTTTACATACCGAATGCAGCACCAAACATTCGGTGAAGAGATTTGCTCAATGTTCGGTCCTCAATTTGGTTTCAAGAGTTCAGTTATAATGTTCAAATCATTTCAATCGTGAGAGATCGAATGTTCAGTCGACTGCATAACAACATACTTTTTGTTGTATTTTCATGAAATGATACAACTTTTGCAACTTGGAACACCTCTTTTTAACTATGAACGGTCATAAACTGCCTTTGCAAATTAAATTCTATGGTGAGGTGTTAAATTAATTTTTCCTTGTTAAATTTAAAGTCTATAAACACAAGAATCCTAATATTTGAACATACACTTTTTGGAAATACTTTTGTAAAAACGTGCAGAATTTCTTACTCTCATTTCTTCTTCTTTCTCTATATTAAACACTTCGACACACAAGATGAATCATTTTCTCGTAGAGCAAACAACAAGTAGAATCTGTTGTATCTTAGGAGGCATCTGTCATGTAGTCTACCCGACTCAATGGTGCAGGCAAAATTGCTTTAAGGATATTGGCATTTGTTACGTCTCTATTATTTATTCTTATTAGTTTTTCTTCGGTTTGATTACCATACCTTAGTCTAAATTGCAAACCATGTCCAGACATAACTTTCACCAAGAATCCTTTCTTTTGGCAGGCAAATGAGCTAAAGGAGGAAGGGAACTTGATGGAGCTGGTAGATCCGAGACTTGAAGCAGATTTTAACAAAAAAGAGGTTATGTCAACAATCAGTATAGGCCTCCTCTGCGCCGATGTCTTGGCAACTGCTAGACCAAGTATGTCAACCGTGGTCAGCATGCTTGAACATGGAGAAGTTGATCCAACGTTGGTTGCAGATTCGAACATCTCTAATAACACGAACCATTCCAAGGACACTGCATTTCTGGAGAATGGATTTATGAATCAGAAAGAGAAGAGGGAGAGTATATCCATTGATGATGTCTCATGGACTACAAATACAGCATCAACTGGTGATCTCTATCCAGTCAGCTTCACTACCAACCCTTCTCTTTAGCTTAAGAGTTGGGGTATTTTTATTATATTTTTACCCACAAAAGAAGTGAAAGGAGTTTGAGAAATTCATATGCCTTGTAAATGCATGTATTCTTCTGTTTGTTTTGGGAATGTAATTGTAAATGTTTGAAGAGGTTTGTTTGCATCCATTCTGTTCGTCATCAAAAATAAAAGCAAGTGTATATGTAATTGTCTAGAGAGGCTTTCTGTTTGTCATAGTTATATTTTCAACATGCTTAAACCTTCAAACAGACTATGGTCACATTCATCTATGCAAGTCGGTCGAATTCTTTCATCATATTTTGGGGAATATATATAGAGGTGTTAAGCGAGCCAAACATTGCGCGAACTGTTTGCGTTCGATTTGTATTTGGTTTGAGTTCGTTCGTTAATTTTACTTAAACGAACTAAAATTTGAACACATATTTGAGTTCGTTTAGTTAAACGAGCCAAACTGTTTGACTTGTTTAAACAGTTATATTGTTATCGAGCCGAACTTGAACCAATTTTAAAGCTCGTTTAGCTAAACGAACCGAGGCAAACAGTTCGTTTAGATAAATAAATCTGAATTCGAAAACCTAATATTCGCCTCGACTTGGTTCGTTAACACCACTAGAAATATGGTTGACCTGGCCTTGCATTCTTTCAAAGTTGTGTCGGCAAAAGCACAAATGGTTGCAAAGCCTAATATATATTATGCTGGAGTGGGCAAGGTGTAGATGTCAGGCATATATGTATTATATTTGAGGTCGTAGAATGTAATTCAGCTATCAAGTCAAATGTCAGACGTTAATATTTTGGCCAACATTTATGAAATGAGAACAATGC
Source organism: Eustoma russellianum (assembly GCA_036186865.1). Lineage (NCBI taxonomy): Eukaryota > Viridiplantae > Streptophyta > Magnoliopsida > Gentianales > Gentianaceae > Eustoma > Eustoma russellianum. The sequence goes on from AP025052.1 coordinate 8,049,165, forward strand.
ATGTAGTGCAATTTATATTTACAAACATGCATGTCTTTTCGTTAATTTTAGCAGTGTGAACCACCCAACATTGCCTGTTACAAGTGCCTATTACCCTTTCACATGTCTTATGTTCGTTCAAATCCTCCATCGTATATAGTGTGTGACTGTGTGTTTTTTGGGCTTTGCTTTAGTTCGGCAGAATTCTTTGTTGCACCGCAAAAAAAAAAGGGGGGGTGGGGGGTGGGGGAGGGGGGAGGGGGGAGGGGAGAAAACCATGATAGGTAATATTGAAGACTTGTATACGCTTTCTCACATCTTCTACAAAAAATAGTGTTTTGGTACTAAAAACGGCTTCAATGCAAACTGTTATAAGAAGCTGTCTAGCACCTTCTAAAACACTGGTATAGGCATCTGCTAGCAGATTTCTAAGAATTATTAAAATGAGTTAAGTTTTGATGATTTGCACAATTAACACTTGGAACTCCTAGGTAAGGCGTTTCATGTTTAGCGTCTAGAAACCAGAACACTTTGAACGCCTAGATAAGACGCTTCATGTGAAGTGTTTAGAAACCAGAACACTTCGAACGCCTAGATAAGACGCCTCATGTGTCTAGCTGTGCAACAGCACACTTTGAACGCTTTAACATACGCTTCATGTGTGCTACAAAAGTCAAATGTGATTGTTTCTCCCCAAAAATGGGCACGAATATCAAGTTACTTTTGACAAAACTCAGAATTACTTTGAACAAGTATGAAGGCTGAGATCAGGCGCTTCATATGACTTCGAACGAGTTTTGTTGCCCACAGCAGGCGCTTCATGTAACATTGAACAAGTGTTCCTTATTCACTTAAGGCGCTTCATGTTATATTGAACGCTAGTTTCAACACACATAAGGCGCTCCGTGTCACATTGAACGTCTGCTCATAAATCACATCAAACGCTTCATGGGACTCAACGTTACAAATGTTTTATACTGCACTTTCTTATGATTACTTGACATTTGTACCATCCCTTTTAGTGAAACATTACAGGTTCCACTCCTACTTTGGAGAATGTCTTCTTTTCTCTTTGAGCTTTCAAGAAGAAGCTTTCTCAAGAAGCTTGTATTCATCCGAGAGAAGATCTCCATGGAAGAAGACTTGTCATCATAAGAGACAAAACTTCTCTTTCTCCCCTGCAGCACAAGACAACGACTAGGGTAGTGATAAAACAAGGGTTTTCGTCACTTTCCAGAGCAACTTTCTACCTACGAGCTCTCAAGTTTCTCTCAAGCTTTTACTCTCAAAATACTTGTATTATTGTGGATTTTACTTTATTTGTGAGAGAGTGATTTGTAAAGAAGAAGAGTCTTCTTCTTGTGTGAAGATTGTGAAGAGCAAGGTGTAGATTGTTGGTCAAGAAGCAAGAATGCTTCTTGTTTGAAGAAATCCAAGTCTTGAAGGGTTAGTTGATGGTGTAGTGGTGCACCTACACCCAACAAGAATTCTTTGAGGAGCAAGGAAATTCTTTAGAGGCTAGACTTCAAGAGGTTGGTATTTCTTGATCTTTTCTAGGCTTGTGGCCTAGTTTTACATTCTTCGTATTTTCGTTTTTGATTGTTGTTTCTCCCAAAAGAAATAACAATCCCCTGTTCAAAAATCCTTCTTGTGAAAAGCCAAGAAGGTAGAGGAGTAGAGTCTTTGACTTGAACCTTTATATATCTCGTGTTATTTACGCTTCTGCACGTTTATTACTTTTGAAGAACACACCCAAGTATTGATTCATTCTCATCATCGAAAAATATCCAAAAAATTTATTCATACTTGGTGAACACACTATTCAAACCTCCTTTTTGTGTGTTCTAAAGGATCTAACAATTGGTATCAGAGCTAAATCCTGAGTATTTGAGTTCAAATAGCAAGATTTGATCTATTTGAAGTATGGATCCCTTTAGTTTTGAAGCTGCCTGACGCTTCAAGAATAAGAAGACAAGAGTCACTACTCCCTTCTATCTCAAGTGTACATGCCAAAGTACCTATGTTTGACCCTCTAAACTATCCACTATGGAACTCCAATACGGAAAATTATCTACGTTCATGTGGATATCGTATATGGAGAGAGGTGTCAAAGGGTTCCACAATTTCTTTTGATGTTGATGATCCTACTCCGGAAGAAGAGTTACAATTCGCCATAAATAGCAAAGCTCTTGCTATTTTGAATAGCTCTCTATCACCAAATGAGAGAGCTCAAATATAAGGTGTCCAATCCGCTCATGAAGCTTGGACAAAGTTGGAGATGATTCATGATAGACCATCTCAAGTAAGGAAGGCAAAGAGGATACAACTTATAAAACAATTGTACAACTTCAATGTCCCCAAAGGTGAAAAGATTGGAGAGTCTATCCAAAGATTCACCAAGCTTGTCAACCTTCTTATGGCGGTTGGTGAAAAAATAGAACAAGAGGATCTCAACCATTGCTTTCTAAAGAGTTTAGGAAGAGAATGGAACGCAAAGGTCACGACCATTGAGGAGTCGAAGGATTTTGAAACTATTACTTGGGATGAGCTTTACGGTAATTTTATCATTTATGAGATTCACCTTGAAGCTCAAGAGAAGAATGATCCGATAGGAGTTCGTCAAAGGCCCTAGCATGTGAATCGGAGGAGTCGGACGACGAAGTTGGAATTCTCGTTCGAAGATTTAGAAGATTCGCAAGAAAGAATGAGGATGAAGCCAAGAGATTCATCGAAGAAAAGTTTTCAAAGGAAAAGGACAAAGTGAAGGACCAAGAGAACAAATGTTATAAGTGTGGAAAGTTTGGCCACTGCATGAAGGATTGCCGAGTGAAGGGTTCGCACCCAAAAGACAAGAAAGCCATCTACCAAAAGAAGAAGGATTTAGAAGCGGAAGTAGCCCATCGGGAGAGTCTCTTATCTGGGTCCGAGAGCGACAATGACGACAACGAGAATCTAGCTCTCATGGAAGTCATCAACGATGATCTCAACAATGCATGTAGTGCAATTTATATTTACAAACATGCATGTCTTTTCGTTAATTTTAGCAGTGTGAACCACCCAACATTGCCTGTTACAAGTGCCTATTACCCTTTCACATGTCTTATGTTCGTTCAAATCCTCCATCGTATATAGTGTGTGACTGTGTGTTTTTTTGGCTTTGCTTTAGTTCGGCAGAATTCCTTGTTGCACCGCAAAAAAAAAAAAAAGGGGGGGGGGGGGGGGGGAGGGAGAAAACCATGATAGGTAATATTGAAGACTTGTATACGCTTTCTCACATCTTCTACAAAAAATAGTGTTTTGGTACTAAAAATGGCTTCAATGCAAACTGTTATAAGAAGCTGTCTAGCACCTTCTAAAACACTGGTATAGGCATCTGCTAGCAGATTTCTAAGAATTATTAGAATTAGTTAAGTTTTGATGATTTGCACAATTAACACTTGGAACGCCTAGGTAAGGCGCTTCATGTTTAGCGTCTAGAAACCAGAACACTTTGAACGCCTAGATAAGGCGCTTCATGTGAAGTGTTTAGAAACCAGAACACTTCGAACGCCTAGATAAGACGCCTCATGTGTCTAGCTGTGCAACAGCACACTTTGAACGCTTTAACATACGCTTCATGTGTGCTACAAAAGTCAAATGTGATTGTTTCTCCCCAAAAATGGGCACGAATATCAAGTTACTTTTGACAAAACTCAGAATTACTTTGAACAAGTATGAAGGCTGAGATCAGGCGCTTCATATGACTTCGAACGAGTTTTGTTGCCCACAGCAGGCGCTTCATGTAACATTGAACAAGTGTTCCTTATTCACTTAAGGCGCTTCATGTTATATTGAACGCCAGTTTCAACACACATAAGGCGCTCCGTGTCACATTGAACGTCTGCTCATAAATCACATCAAACGCTTCATGGGACTCAACGTTACAAATGTTTTATACTGCACTTTCTTATGATTACTTGACATTTGTACCATCCCTTTTAGTGAAACATTACAGGTTCCACTCCTACTTTGGAGAATGTCTTCTTTTCTCTTTGAGCTTTCAAGAAGAAGCTTTCTCAAGAAGCTTGTATTCATCCGAGAGAAGATCTCCATGGAAGAAGACTTGTCATCATAAGAGACAAAACTTCTCTTTCTCCCCTGCAGCACAAGACAACGACTAGGGTAGTGATAAAACAAGGGTTTTCGTCACTTTCCAGAGCAACTTTCTACCTACGAGCTCTCAAGTTTCTCTCAAGCTTTTACTCTCAAAATACTTGTATTATTGTGGATTTTACTTTATTTGTGAGAGAGTGATTTGTAAAGAAGAAGAGTCTTCTTCTTGTGTGAAGATTGTGAAGAGCAAGGTGTAGATTGTTGGTCAAGAAGCAAGAATGCTTCTTGTTTGAAGAAATCCAAGTCTTGAAGGGTTAGTTGATGGTGTAGTGGTGCACCTACACCCAACAAGAATTCTTTGAGGAGCAAGGAAATTCTTTAGAGGCTAGACTTCAAGAGGTTGGTATTTCTTGATCTTTTCTAGGCTTGTGGCCTAGTTTTACATTCTTCGTATTTTCGTTTTTGATTGTTGTTTCTCCCAAAAGAAATAACAATCCCCTGTTCAAAAATCCTTCTTGTGAAAAGCCAAGAAGGTAGAGGAGTAGAGTCTTTGACTTGAACCTTTATATATCTCGTGTTATTTACGCTTCTGCACGTTTATTACTTTTGAAGAACACACCCAAGTATTGATTCATTCTCATCATCGAAAAATATCCAAAAAATTTATTCATACTTGGTGAACACACTATTCAAACCTCCTTTTTGTGTGTTCTAAAGGATCTAACAATTGGTATCAGAGCTAAATCCTGAGTATTTGAGTTCAAATAGCAAGATTTGATCTATTTGAAGTATGGATCCCTTTAGTTTTGAAGCTGCCTGACGCTTCAAGAATAAGAAGACAAGAGTCACTACTCCCTTCTATCTCAAGTGTACATGCCAAAGTACCTATGTTTGACCCTCTAAACTATCCACTATGGAACTCCAATACGGAAAATTATCTACGTTCATGTGGATATCGTATATGGAGAGAGGTGTCAAAGGGTTCCACAATTTCTTTTGATGTTGATGATCCTACTCCGGAAGAAGAGTTACAATTCGCCATAAATAGCAAAGCTCTTGCTATTTTGAATAGCTCTCTATCACCAAATGAGAGAGCTCAAATATAAGGTGTCCAATCCGCTCATGAAGCTTGGACAAAGTTGGAGATGATTCATGATAGACCATCTCAAGTAAGGAAGGCAAAGAGGATACAACTTATAAAACAATTGTACAACTTCAATGTCCCCAAAGGTGAAAAGATTGGAGAGTCTATCCAAAGATTCACCAAGCTTGTCAACCTTCTTATGGCGGTTGGTGAAAAAATAGAACAAGAGGATCTCAACCATTGCTTTCTAAAGAGTTTAGGAAGAGAATGGAACGCAAAGGTCACGACCATTGAGGAGTCGAAGGATTTTGAAACTATTACTTGGGATGAGCTTTACGGTAATTTTATCATTTATGAGATTCACCTTGAAGCTCAAGAGAAGAATGATCCGATAGGAGTTCGTCAAAGGCCCTAGCATGTGAATCGGAGGAGTCGGACGACGAAGTTGGAATTCTCGTTCGAAGATTTAGAAGATTCGCAAGAAAGAATGAGGATGAAGCCAAGAGATTCATCGAAGAAAAGTTTTCAAAGGAAAAGGACAAAGTGAAGGACCAAGAGAACAAATGTTATAAGTGTGGAAAGTTTGGCCACTGCATGAAGGATTGCCGAGTGAAGGGTTCGCACCCAAAAGACAAGAAAGCCATCTACCAAAAGAAGAAGGATTTAGAAGCGGAAGTAGCCCATCGGGAGAGTCTCTTATCTGGGTCCGAGAGCGACAATGACGACAACGAGAATCTAGCTCTCATGGAAGTCATCAACGATGATCTCAACAAGGAGTTCTATTCTCTCATGGCCATCGAAGATGACATTAAGGTATGCACTAAACCTTTGCATTATAGATTACAAGATGAAATAGATGATTTAGTGCAAGAAAATGATTTGTCAGAAATGAAATATGAACGTGTCAAAAAGGATTTTAAAGCATGCATAAATGAGTATAATGACACGCTTGAGAATCACATTGCATTACGATTAAAGCATGACATTTTATTAACAATGCATGTGATAGCACTTGAGGAGAAGAACGAATTGATAAAATCAAGCATTCCTCGTAAAACCCTTGGTAAAAAGAAAAATTCTCAAAGGGAGAGTGCAAATAAAATTAAGATAGTTAAAGACGCATACATACCAAGCATGAAACCTAAGATTAAGTCTAGTGTCATGTATACGTCTAAGAAGGGTAAACCAAATGAAGCAGCATCATCCTTCAAGGAGTCAAAAACCTCCTTAAAGAAACAAAGGCACATGCCTAAGGGAAAGACAAATTCAACCAAGGCATCAAAACCTTGTGTTGAATCCGTGAAGAATATTTCATCCTTGATTCCAAGGAATGTCATCCCAAAATGAGAGTCACAGAATGTGCCACTGCATAAGCATGACAATCATTCTTATCCCCACAAACACATTCTTACATGTTTTTGTAATAAGAAAAGACATGTAGAAAGAGTTTGTAGAGCTAAGAATAATAAAAATCTTGTGTGGGTATCAAAGGGTGTAGTAAAGGTAACTAACCCTCAAGGACCCAAAATAAAAAGGGTATCAATATCATATGATTCTTTTGTAGGCCCTAATATTAAATGGATAAAGCGCAGACAAGAAGGTCAAATGGGTCGTGGACAGTGGGTGTTCCAACCATATGACGTGAAATAAGAAAATAATTTCATAGACTCACTATGCAAGATGGAGGAGTTGTCCATTTTAGAGGTAGCAAAGACCAAATCAAAGGACATGGTATTGTGGGTAACGATTCTTTCTCTCTTAGTGATGTCTATATGTTAGTGGACTAAACTTTAACTTGATAAGTGATAGTCGATTATGTGATGCTAATTATGAGGTTACGTTTTTGAAAACAAAGTGCATTGTGAAAAAAGACAATGTTATTTTGTTCAAAGCTTTGAGATTCAAAAACATTTATAAACTTAACATCAATGATTTGGTTTCACAAAATATATCTTGCCTAGTTGCCAAGAATGACTTGACACAACTATGACATAGACATCTCGGACATGTATATTCAAAACCTTTGAACTTATTTGTGAAAACAAAAAGGTCCGAGGCATTTCAAAAATGAGTTTCGAAAACCAAGACTAATGTGACACTTGTCAAAGGGCAAAGTTTGAGAAAACAAGCTTTAAACAAAAAACAAATATATCCACCTCCGAATCCCTGCAATTACTACATATGGATTTGTATGGGGATGTCGGAACAAAAAGTTTGGGTGGTAAACATTATGCCTTCGTGGTAGTAGATGACTATACTCGTTATACGTGGGTGATGTTTCTTGCAAAGAAAAATGTTGCTGTAGTGAATTTATTAATTTGAGTAGACGATTAGAAAATCACATGAGTAACACCATTAAAACCATACGAAGTGATCGTGATGGTGAGTTTGATGGAGATTTTGAAAAGTTTTGTGAATCCAAAAGATACACTCATAACCTTTTGGCTCCTAGAACTCTACAACAAAATGGTGTAGCCGAACGAAAGAATAGAACCCTACAAGAAATGTGTAGGGCAATGTTAAATGAATTCGGCTTGCCCAAGTATTTTTGGACCGAAGCGGTAAATGACGCTTGTCATGTGATCAATCGTGTATATTTGAGACCTCGCCTAAATGTGACACTTTATGAACTTTGGAATGGTAAAGTTCCCAATATTGAGTATTTCAAAGTGTTTGGGTGTAAGTGTTTTATACTTAACACTAAGGACACTTTAGACTAAATTGACACCAAAGCGGATGAAGGCGTCTTTTTAGGTTATGCCTCAAATAGTAAAACATTTCGTATTTTCAAAAAAAAAGGAGTCAAAATGTGGAAGAATCAATCCATTTAAGTTTAATGAGTCACTTAATGACGAACCTAAACTTAATGAGGATTGTGAAGAAAATGAAGTTGATGCTCCTCAAGAAGAAATTCTTGATGACACTCCAATGTTTACTCATCAATAAGATATTGTTGACAAGTCTCCTAATAGAAATATCTTCATTGATTTGAGAGTAGAGCCTATTGAATGCACTCATCCACCAAATGTTCATGAACGTACTGAGTCAAATAGAAACACTTCTCATGTTCATCTTTCAACATATTTTGGGGAATATGGTTGACCTGGCCTTGCATTCTTTCAAAGTGGCATCAGCAAAAGCACAAATGGTTGCAAAGCCTAATATGTATTATGCTGGAGTGGGCAAGGTGTAGATGTCAGGCATATATGTATTATATTTGAGGTCGTATAATGTAATTCAGCTATCAAGTCAAATGTCAGACGTTAATATTTTGGCCAACATTTATGAAATGAGAACAATGCATGTAGTGCAATTTATATTTACAAACATGCATGTCTTTTCGTTAATTTTAGCAGTGTGAACCACCCAACATTGCCTGTTACAAGTGCCTATTACCCTTTCACATGTCTTATGTTCGTTCAAATCCTCCATCGTATATAGTGTGTGACTGTGTGTTTTTTTGGCTTTGCTTTAGTTCGGCAGAATTCCTTGTTGCACCGCAAAAAAAAAAAAAAGGGGGGGGGGGGGGGGGGGGGGGGGGGGAGGGAGAAAACCATGATAGGTAATATTGAAGACTTGTATACGCTTTCTCACATCTTCTACAAAAAATAGTGTTTTGGTACTAAAAATGGCTTCAATGCAAACTGTTATAAGAAGCTGTCTAGCACCTTCTAAAACACTGGTATAGGCATCTGCTAGCAGATTTCTAAGAATTATTAGAATTAGTTAAGTTTTGATGATTTGCACAATTAACACTTGGAACGCCTAGGTAAGGCGCTTCATGTTTAGCGTCTAGAAACCAGAACACTTTGAACGCCTAGATAAGGCGCTTCATGTGAAGTGTTTAGAAACCAGAACACTTCGAACGCCTAGATAAGACGCCTCATGTGTCTAGCTGTGCAACAGCACACTTTGAACGCTTTAACATACGCTTCATGTGTGCTACAAAAGTCAAATGTGATTGTTTCTCCCCAAAAATGGGCACGAATATCAAGTTACTTTTGACAAAACTCAGAATTACTTTGAACAAGTATGAAGGCTGAGATCAGGCGCTTCATATGACTTCGAACGAGTTTTGTTGCCCACAGCAGGCGCTTCATGTAACATTGAACAAGTGTTCCTTATTCACTTAAGGCGCTTCATGTTATATTGAACGCCAGTTTCAACACACATAAGGCGCTCCGTGTCACATTGAACGTCTGCTCATAAATCACATCAAACGCTTCATGTGACTCAACGTTACAAATGTTTTATACTGCACTTTCTTATGATTACTTGACATTTGTACCATCCCTTTTAGTGAAACATTACAGGTTCCACTCCTACTTTGGAGAATGTCTTCTTTTCTCTTTGAGCTTTCAAGAAGAAGCTTTCTCAAGAAGCTTGTATTCATCCGAGAGAAGATCTCCATGGAAGAAGACTTGTCATCATAAGAGACAAAACTTCTCTTTCTCCCCTGCAGCACAAGACAACGACTAGGGTAGTGATAAAACAAGGATTTTCGTCACTTTCCAGAGCAACTTTCTACCTACGAGCTCTCAAGTTTCTCTCAAGCTTTTACTCTCAAAATACTTGTATTATTGTGGATTTTACTTTATTTGTGAGAGAGTGATTTGTAAAGAAGAAGAGTCTTCTTCTTGTGTGAAGATTGTGAAGAGCAAGGTGTAGATTGTTGGTCAAGAAGCAAGAATGCTTCTTGTTTGAAGAAATCCAAGTCTTGAAGGGTTAGTTGATGGTGTAGTGGTGCACCTACACCCAACAAGAATTCTTTGAGGAGCAAGGAAATTCTTTGGAGGCTAGACTTCAAGAGGTTGGTATTTCTTGATCTTTTCTAGGCTTGTGGCCTAGTTTTACATTCTTCGTATTTTCGTTTTTGATTGTTGTTTCTCCCAAAAGAAATAACAATCCCCTGTTCAAAAATCCTTCTTGTGAAAAGCCAAGAAGGTAGAGGAGTAGAGTCTTTGACTTGAACCTTTATATATCTCGTGTTATTTACGCTTCCGCACGTTTATTACTTTTGAAGAACACACCCAAGTATTGATTCATTCTCATCATCGAAAAATATCCGAAAAATTTATTCATACTTGGTGAACACACAATTCAACCCTCCTTTTTGTGTGTTCTAAAGGATCTAACAATTGATATCAGAGCTAAATCGTGAGTGTTTGAGTTCAAATACAAGATTTGATCTAATTGAAGTATGGATCTGTTTAGTTTTGAAGATGCCGGTTCTCTAAGTGGTGACGCTTCAAGAAGAAGAAGACAAGAGTCACTACTCCCTTCTATCTCAAGTGTACATGTCAAAGTACCTATGTTTGACCCTCTAAACTATCCACTATGGAAATCTAATATGGAAACTTATCTACATTCATGTGAATATCGTATATGGAGAGAGGTGTCAAAAGGTTCCACCATTCCTTTTGATGTTGATGATCCTACTCCGGAAGAGGAGTTACGATTCGCCATAAATAGCAAAGCTCTTGCTATTTTGAATATCTCTCTATAACCCAATGAGAGAGCTCAAATACAAGGTGTTCAATCTGCTCATGAAGCTTGGACAAAGTTGGAGATGATTCATGAAGGAACATCTCAAGTAAGGAAGGCAAAGAGGAGACAACTTATAAAACAATTGTACAACTTTAATGTACCCAAAGGTGAAAATATTGAAGAGTCTATATAAAGATTCATCAAGCTTGTTAACCTTCTTACGGTAGTTGGTAAAAAGATAGAACAAGAGGATCTCAACCGTTGCTTCTTAAATAGTTTAGGAAGAGAATGGAACGCAAAGGTCACGACCATTGAGGAGTCGAAGGATCTTGAAATTATTACTTTGGATGAGCTTTACGGCAATTTTATCGCTTATGAGATTCACCTTGAAGCTCAAGAGAAGAATGATTCGATAGGAGTTCGTCAAAGGCCCTAGCATGCGAATCGGAGGAGTCGGATGACGAAGTTAGAATTCTCGTTCGAAGGTTTAGAAGATTCGCAAGAAAGAATGAGGATGAAGCCAAGAGATTCATCGAAGAAAAGTTTTCAAAGGAAAAGGACAAAGTGAAGGACCAAGAGAACAAATGTTATAAGTGTGGAAAGTTTGGTCACTGCATGAAGGATTGCCGAGTGAAGGGTTCGCACCCAAAAGACAAGAAAACCATCTACCAAAAGAAGAAGGATTTAGAAGCGGAAGTAGCCCATTAGGAGAGTTTCTTATCCGCGTCCGAGAGCGGCAATGACGGCAACGAGAATATAGCTCTCATAGGGGTCATCAACAATGATCTCAACAAGGAGTTATATTCTCTCATGGCCATCGAAGATGACATTGAGGTATGCACTAACCCTTTGCATTATAGATTACAAGATGAAATGGATGATTTAGTGCAAGAAAATGATTTGTTAGAAATGAAATATAAACGTGTCAAAAAGAATTTTAAAGCATGCATAAATGAGTATAATGACACGCTTGAGAATCACATTGCATTACAATTAGAGGATGACATTTTATTAACAATGCATGTGATAGCACTTGAGGAGAAGAACGTATTGATAAAATCAAGCATTCCTCGTAAAACCCTTGGGAAAAAGAAAAATTCTCAAATGGAGAGTGCAAATAAAATTAAGATAGTTAAAGACGCATCCATACCAAGCATGAAACATAAGATTAAGTCTAGTATCATGTATGCGTCTAAGAAGGTAAACTAAATGAAGCATCATCATCCTTCAAGGAGTCAAAAATCTCCTTGAGGAAACATAGGCACATGCCTAAGGGAAAGACAAATTCAACCAAGGTGTCAAAACCTTGTGTTGAATCCGTGATGAATATTTCATCCTTGATTCCAAGGAATGTCATCCCAAAATGAGAGTCACAGAATGTGTCATTGCACAAGCATGACAAGCATTCTTATCACCAAAACCACATTCCTACATGTTTTTATTGTAATATAAAAAGACATGTAGAAAGAGTTTGTAGAGCTAAGAATAATAAAAATCTTGCGTGGGTACCAAAGGGTGTAGTAAAAGTAACTAACCCTCAAGGACCCAAAATAAAAAGAGTACCAATATCATATGATTCTTTTGTAGGCCCTAATATTAAATGGAGAAAGCGAGGACAAGAAGGTCAAATGAGTCGTGGACAGTGGGTGTTCCAACCATATGACAGGAAACAAGAAATTATTCCATAGACTCACTATGCAAGATGGATGAGTTGTCTACTTTGGAGGTAGCAAATGCCAAATGAAAGGACAAGGTATTGTGGGTAACAATTCCTTTTCTCTAAATAATGTTCTATATGTTAGTGGACTAAAGTTTAACTTGATTAGTGTCAGTCAATTATGTGATGCTAATTATGAGGTTACGTTTTTGAAAACAAAGTGCATTGTGAAAAAAGACAATGTTATTTTGTTCAAAGCTTTGAGATTCAAAAACATTTATAAACTTAACATCAATGATTTGGTTTCACAAAATATATCATGCCTAGTTGCCAAAAATGACTTGATACAACTATGACATAGACGTCTCAGACACGTATGTTTCAAAACCTTTAAATTTATTTGTGAAAATAAAAAGGTCGCAGGCCTTCAAAAAATGAGTTTCGAAAACCAAGACTAATGTGACACTTGTCAAAGGGCAAAGCTTGTGAAAACAAGATTTAAACAAAAAACAAATATATCCACCTCCAAACTCCTACAATTACTACATGTGGATTTGTGTGGGGATGTTGGAACAAAAAGTTTGGGCGGCAAATATTATGCGTTCGCGGTAGTAGATGTCTATACTCGTTATACATGGGTGATGTTTCTTGCAAAGAAAAATGATTTTGTAGTGAATTTATTAATTTGAGTAGACGATTGGAAAATCACATGAGTAACACCATTAAAACCATACGAAGTGATCGTGGTGGTGAGTTTGATGGCGATTTTGAAAAGTTTTGTGAATCTAAAGGATACACTCATAATCTTTCGGCTCCAGAACTCCACAACAAAATGGTGTAGCTGAACGAAAGAATAGAACCCTATAAGAAATGTGTAGGGCAATGTTAAATGAATTCAGCTTGCCCAAGTATTTTTGGACCGAAGCGGTAAATGCCGCTTGTCATGTGATCAATCGTGTATATTTGAGACCTCACCTAAATGTGATACCTTACGAGCTTTGGGATGGTAAAGTTCCCAATATTGGGTATTTCAAAGTGTTTGGGTGTAAGTGTTTCATACATAACACTAAGGACACTTTGGACTAAATTGACCCCAAAGCGGATGAATGCATCTTTTTAGGTTATGCCTCAAATAGTAAAGCATTTCGTATTTTAAAAAAAAAGGAGTCAAAAAGTGGAAGAATCAATCCATGTTAAGTTTAATGAGTCACTTAATGGCGAACCTAAATTTAATGAGGATTGTGAAGAAAATGAAGTTGATGCTCCTCAAGAAGAAATTCTTGATGACACTCCAACGGTTGCTCATCAATAAGAAATTGTTGACAAGTCTCCTAATGGAAATATCTTCATTGATTTAGGAGTAGAGCCTATTGAAGGCACTCATCCACCAAGTGTTCACGAACTTAGTGAGTCAAATAGAAACACTTCTCATACTTATTTTGTTGATACACAAAATGTTGAAGATGCATCTCATATTCCGAAAAATGATGATCATTTAAATTGTGATGATTTGCCTCTTTCAGAAAGTGATCATGAAAGAAGTTGGAGAAGATGTCTCCAATCTTCCTAGATCATTCAAGCATGAAAGCTCTCACCCACACGAGTTGGTCATAGGTGATATAATAGAGGCATCATTACACGAAGGCAATATCGAGAGAACGCGTTCGTTTCTCTCATAGAGCATAAAAATATTATAGATGTACTTCTTCATGAAAATTGGATCTTGGCAATGCAAGAAGAATTAAACCAATTTGAAAAAAGTGATGTTTGGGAGTTAGTTCACAAACCACTTGATCATCCCATTATAGGTACGAGATGGGTGTTTCGTAACAAAATGGATGATCAAGGAAATGTCACTAGAAATAAAGCTAGACTAGTTGCTCAAGGATATCGTCAAGAAGAAGGTATTGATTTTGATGATACACTTTCACCCGTAGCACAGTTTGAAGCCATTAAAATGTTGTTGGCATATGCTTGTTATAAAGATTTTAAACTTTACCAAATGGATGTTAAATCTGCCTTTCTGAATGGTGTTATCCAAGAAGTGGTGTACGTTGCACAACCTCCCGAGTTTTAGTGTCATGACTTACCACATCATGTATTCAAACTCAAAAATGCTCTTTATGGCCTTAAACAAGCTCCAAGAGCTTGGTATGATAGGTTAACTACTTCTCTTCTAAATAATGGATTTTTAAGGGGTAAAGTTGACACCACTTTGTTTATTAAAGAACAAAGCAAAAAAATCAATTGATTGTACAAGTATATGTTGATGATATTATTTTTGGTGCTACTAACAATTGTCTTTGTGAGCAATTTACTAGCTTAATGCAAGGTGAATTCGAAATGAGCATGATGAGCGACCTTACTTACTTTCTCGGACTTTAAATCAAGCAAGCTCAAGAAGGTGTGCATATTTCTCAAACCAAATACACAAAAGATTTGCTCAAAAAGTACAATTTTGGTGAAGGAAGACAAGTAAACACTCCAATAAGTAGAAGTGTGAAGCTTCACAAATACGAGAAATGAAAGCATATCGAGGTAACCTTGTATCGTGACATTATAGGAAGTCTACTTTACTTGACTGCAAGTAAACCTGATATATTACATGCAGTGTGCTTATGTGCTAGATTTTAAAGTGATCCTAGAAAATGCATCCAGTTGTGGTAAAACGTATTCTTAGATACCTTAGGTGTACTTTGAAATTTGGATTATTTTATTATAAGAATTCATTTTTTGATTAAAGAGGCTATTGTAACTCCGATTATATGGGGAGTCTTCTTGATAGAAATAGCACATCCGGGACTTGTCAATTTCTCAGCGATTGTCTTGTCGTTTGGTTCTCCAAGAAACAAAATAGTGTAGCTCTTTCTACAGCGGAATCTGAATATGTGTCAGCCGCCTCTTGTTGTGCACATTGCTATAGATGACCAACAAATTAAATGATTAAAACATTCATTTCTCTAAATTTTCTATTTTGTGTGATAACACTTTTGCTATCAATATTGCACAAAATCCGGTTCACCACAGTCGGATTAAGCACATTGAAGTGAGATATCATTTTATCCGTGATTGTGTACAAAAGGATTTGGTTAATGTTGAATTTGTTCCAACACGTGACTAATTAGCTGATATCTTTACGAAACCCTTGCCTAGTGATATATTTGCATCTATAAGAATCAGATTAGGGTTACTTAACATGGGTTAAAATTAACCCATCAGGAGTTGCAGCAAGAAAACATTAAACTTCTGAAGCTCAGCTCACATAAAGCGCTTCATAAGAATAAGTTCATGCTTTTGAAGTCACATTAAGCACTTCAGATGAATTATGTCACTGGTTCGAAGTGACATCAAGCGCTTTATGGTTTTAAAACAGTCGTTCGAAGTAGCATTAAGCGCTTTATTTAAATTGTTTCACTCGTTTAAAGTGACTTCAGACGCTTAATCTCTTCAACCACAATCGTTCAATGTCACTTCAGGCAATTTATACTGTTTTAAGCAGTCATTCGAAGTGACATAAGGCACCTAATTTATATTTCTTTCTTGTCATATCAAGTGACCCTTCATTTTTTTTGCGCGAATTGAATGGCTTGACCAACGGTGCTGCCATTTTCTCTTCCCATGATGCACAATCTCCACTTCCCAACATAGTGAGATGCCGTTTTCCATCGTCCTCTTCATCTTCTTTAGTTTCCCTTTCCTATAAACATAGAAGATTTCTTTATCTTCTTCAAAGCCAAACGCATTCTCTCCTTCTTCAAGTGCTCATCTTCCACCAAAATTCTCTGCAACCTAGCAAATTCTCTACAACCCAACAATGGCCTCTGTTGGCCCTTCAAGGCATGTTTCAAGGGGATACAGACGAAAATAGACTGCTGGGTAACTGAGCCAGATGACCTATCATCCATCCGAGAAGGCCTAACCAAAGACAACTTGCGATGGATAAAGAAGAAATTTGATTCGGATGTCAAGAATCCCCCTTCATGCAGCAAAAGGTATCCATATTTCTCTCCATTCGCATCAGTTGTATGAAGAATGGAAGAGTAGCAATAGACCAGTGGCACCTTTAAAACCGATTCAAGTGAGTGACTTCACGGAAGCTCACAACGCGAATCAAGTTATTGTCCTCCTCGATCATCAAGGCTGGACCCAACTTTGTTCCAGACTTGATATGAAGTCTTTTTCAAAAAGTTATACCCGAATGTTCTACGCCAACATGTGGATCACTCCCAAAACCGAGTCTCAGGAATTTTCTTGCACACTGTTATCAGTGGTACGCTCCTCAGTTTCTTAATGCAAGAAATTTGTACTGCATTAAGAGTAAGAAATGAGGGATTGAGTGATTTCTCTGTATTTGATTGGAGCGATAAATACAAAGTAAGTGAGCAGGACGTCAATTTCGATTTAGAATATTTTCCGTCTAAAAAGACTCAAAATATGCCATTGGTGAATAGAATTTTGTTGGCGGTGGCAACCTACTATGTCAACGGCAATGCAACTAGAAATCCAAGCAACATGGATTTCTATGTCACATACCGTATGAAGCACGAGAAATAGTTAAATTTGGGCTGGATAATGTGGAAGTAATGATGGCTGCTCTCTAAAAGGGATTAAAGGCCCTGCCCTTTGCCAATGTGATTACTATTTTAATAAAATGCAAGGGTATTGAGATACCTGACGGATCAATCACAAAGGTGGTAAAGACGAACTACTGCGAAAATTTCAACATTGCTGAAGCAGTCGACTCACAAAGGAGGAAGGCCACCACCATTCTGAACATAGCACATGAGGTTAATGAAGGACCTCAAGATGGCGAGGGTAGTAGCACTGATCCTACACTGCTGTCACGAATTCAAGCGCTAGAGGAAATGGTTCAACGGTCGGAGCTTTGGGATGTAGAGCACGAAGCTCGGCATGCACGAAATGAATACCGTATAGCAGTTTTCAAGACCGCCTTCATGCAAGCAGCACCTTGGTTCCAATTCTCTCATGATTTTGATGATTTAGGGGGAGAAACTGGAGCTTGCGGAAGTGGTGGTGCTGGCGGCTCGATGAGCGGATTTGCTGACGGAAGCGGTGCCGGCGGCTCGATGAACACATTGAACAAGCGTTCCTAATTCACTTAAGATACTTCATGTCACATTGAATGCCAGTTCCAACACACATAAGGCGCTCCACGTACAATCAACTCTTTTTTAAAAACAAAGAAATTTTAAACATCTTCCCTTTTTATACACGTAGCAGCGCATGATTGGAGGCCTTATATTTTGCTTCATTTTCTGCCTCTCCTGATCTCTTTAGTTGGTTATTTGTTATAACAAACTTGTGCTCTATATGCTTAGCATCCAACCACGTACACTTTGTAATTGTTTCGAATTTGAAATTTTTAAGAAAGATGGCCTTCATATGCCTCAAACACCATCGGCGATCTGTAAATTGTCGTCATGCCAAATCAATCTCAATTGCAGCTAACGACGTGGAAGCACGACTAGCAACTAGGCAAATATTCTGCCTATCGCCCAACACATAGCAGCCTAAATTATACGAATAGAATGACTAATTCATTTTTGGTATTTTATTTTTCAAAGTCTAATGCGTGTGCCATGTAGAAAAAAGGGACTTTTCTTTGTTTTTTTTAACGTGAGACACGCATCACCATGAGACACATATCTACATACACCACAAAAAGAATTTCGTTTACCGACGAAAAATTCACCGACGAACCACGGTTCGTCGGTGTTGCGTCGGTACTTTGCGACGCATTTGCGATACACTAGTTTTCGTCGTTAATTGCGACGAAAATACGATGAAAGGCATTGTCGCTAGCAGAAAAGTAGTCAGATTAATACGTTCGTCGGTGTTTTGTCGGTGGTGCGTCACTATTCTGTATGTTTTATTCGTCGCTATGTAGTTTGTAGCCTTACGGCGCTATATCGTAGCTATTTTGTCGCTAAAATTCCAGAACAATGATAAAATAAATTCGTCGGTGAGTAGGTTCTTGGCGTTGTGTATCGTCGGTTTTTTTGTCGATGAAACCCGCATGTCGCAAACGTTTTGTTTTACTTTTCGTTCATATTCCGATTTGTCATTGTGTCGTCGCAGATTCGTCGAGGATTAAACACGTGTATTAATTAAGGAAAAAGAAAGCAGTGATTGGAAAAAAAATTTATTAATTTGATAATAAAAATTTTACATTATGAAACGAAAAATTAAAAAAAGAAATCTAAAAGAGAGGTGCAGAGGGGCCGTTCACTCTTCGTCATCGGAAGAAAGAGTGGCTGCCACATTATCTGCGAACTCTCTTAGGAGGCGCTTCAGTTTGGAATATCTGAATTTCAACTTCCGCAGCCTTCTAGTCATGCTGTGCAGTTGTCTCGACTGCTGTTGCATGTTTGCTATCAGCATACGGTAGTCGATATCCTGTTCCGGCGTTTGTTCTTGAGCATCCTCTCGCGGTAGTGGGCCATAAACAGATACGGAACCCTCCCGCTCAACCGATGGTGGTTGGGGAGGAGGCCCTTGTGGCGGGGCACTGTTTGCCCCTCCACCACGCCTTGGGGTTCTTCTAAAACGACGCGTTATATTTTGATGTTTTATAACTTTGTATGTGTGTATATATATGTGCGGATGTTTGGGGTATAAATAGGTAATTTTAGCGACGGTATAGCGACGAACTTGCGATGCATTCTTCGACCGTTAACCACGCTGGGAATATGTGCGGGTGTGACGCTTCGTGCGAATTAGCTACACACTTAGCGACGAATTAGCGACGAACTTTGTGCGGGCTGGACGATTGGTTCGCCGTAGCAACACACTTAGCGATGAATTAGCGACGTAAACACGTTCTAATGAACGGACACGGCGGCATAGCGACACCGTAGCGACGCATTAGCGACGCAACATGAAATAGGTGTGACGGTTCGTTTGAGTTAGCGACACACTTAGCGACAAATTAGCGACGTAAACACGTTCTAATGAACGGACACGGCGGCATAGCGACGCCGTAGCGACGCATTAGCGACGCTTCATGAAATAGGTGTGACGGTTCGTTTGAGTTAGCGACACACTTAGCGACGAATTAGCGACGCAACATGAAATAACGTCGTGCGTCGCTAGGGCGTCGGTAAAGCGTCGCTAATTTCCAATAAATTCGCGCATCATTAATTCTCGTCGTTGTATTAAGTTTTGCGGATAATATGTTCTCGTCTCGTCGTTGTATTAAGTTTTGTCGATATGTTTAGTAGGTTCTCGTCTTAGTATTAAGTTTCGTCGGTATATAGTTGATGTTTAGTCGGTCAATTAGTCATCTCAAATTTTTCTGAGCCACATTTCGTTTGTATTTTAGCGTCGACAAAATTCGTGAGAGATTAAACACGTGTTTTAAATTAAGAAAACGAAAGCGATGATTAGAAAAATAAAACTTCATTAATATAAAATTATAAATTACAAAATATACTAGGACAATAATGGAAAAACTAATCTAAATGAATAACGGAGAGGAGCCATTCACTGTTCGTCATCCGAACAGAGAGTAGCAACACTCTGTGCGCACGCCTTCAGGAGGCGTCTCAGCTGTGCAGCTTTGGATTTAATCCGCATCTGCCTTGTGTCCAGGTATTGGAGACGCTCATCCTGGTACATAATATGCTCCCTCAGGTCATCCACTGTTTTCCGAAGTTCTTGTATTTCTTTATGGAGATCGCCAATTTGGGGTGATTCTTGTGGTGGAGGAACCGCTGAAGAAGAGGGTTGTTGAATAGGCCGTCTTGCCGCTGAATGGCAACTACCACGTCGCGATTGCGCTTTAGTACGAACCATATTTGGGTCTTTTTTTATGATTATAAAGGAGGTTGTTTTCTATGTAGTTGGGGGCACGGTCCATCCTATTTATATAGGGAATTCAGCGACGACATAGCGACGAAAACGCGACGTACATGCATCGAAAATGTAACAGTCAGGCTGTGCCGAATAGCGACGACGTAGCGACGAACTCAGCGACGAGTGCGTCGCTTTGCGTCGCTAAGTCGTCGGTGTTTGTGTTTGTTTCCGGGATTTGTGTTTCTTGGTCGTCGCTAAGTCGTCGCGTGGTCGTCAGTATTTGTGTTTGTTTGTTACCGGGATTCGTGTCTCATGGTCGTCACTTAGCGTTGCTATATCGTTGCGAATACGTCGGTAATATTGCAGGCTGGGAACCATAAAACGCAGCTTTCTTCTTCCACTCTTCTCCCATTCTTCTCCCATTTCAAACACAAAAATCATAACTTTTCTACGAAAATATAGAAGGAAGAAATCTTGTTGTGTGAAATTTTGATGTTTTCCACCACCGAGAAAAGATAGCTGTTGTTATTTTGAAGGTGTAGCGAGAAAATGGATCCGAGGAGGAGCGATAGAAAGTGGATGTACGAGAGAGTAAACAACGGGGAGTGGAGTTTTAGATTTGTTGAAGGTCTCGAAGAATATATGGATTTTGGGACGAGTAATGAAAGTGGAACGCAGATTAGATGTCCATGTAAGAAATGCAAGAACCGTAAATATATGCATCCGGGGTGACGTGAGGGTTCACTTATTGAAACAAGGTTTCGTGCACAATTACCATACATGGTACTGCCACGGCGAATATGAGGGGGCGTCTACATCTGCAACTGTACACGTCGAAGGAGGACCCGGTCAGGTTGATGCCGAAGAAATAGGCAAGGGATCTCACAACCCATACGTGCAGATGGTGCAAGACGCAGCCGCCGGCGCATTTACGGGAGAGCAGTACTTACAAATGCAGGATCAGGATGAACAGCCGCGTGTATTCGTGGAGGAAGATCCGAACCCTCAAGCGAGACAGTTTTTTGAGATGCTGAACGCCGCCAACACGCCGATGTATCCCGGTTGCGGTAGTCACACACAGATGTCCATGATCGGTCGGATGACGAGCATGAAGACGGAGCACCGCATGACGGAGAGATTGTACGATGGGATGTGTCAGCTGATGAGGGAATCTCTTCCCGAAGGGAACACAATGGTCGACAGTTTTTATTCGACGAAGAAACAGCTGCAGGCGTTGGGACTGCCGGTTCAGAAGATCGATTGTTGTTCAGAGGGGTGCATCATATACTGGGGCATCGACGAGGATAAAGACAAGTGCAGGGTCTGTGGGACACGCAGGTGGAGAACGAACAAAAGAAACCGGAACGTGCCAAGAAAGCAATTCTACTATTTACCTCTCGCCCCTAGACTGCAGAGGCTCTACGCATCCGGTGCCACAGCTAGCCAGATGAGGTGGCACGCGGAGCACTACACGAAAGATGGTGAGATGTGCCATCCATCTGACGGCGAGGCTTGGAGGACGTTCGATGCGACACATCCGGGTTTTTCGTCGGAGACAAGGAACGTTAGGTTGGGTTTATGCACCGACGGGTTCAACCCGTTCGGACAGTCGGGAGAGCAGTATTCGTCGTGGTCTGTAATCGTGACGCCGTACAATCTACCACCTTGGATGTGCATGAAGAAGCCATACATGTTCTTGATTGTGATCGCACCGGGGCCTAGGAATCCGAAACAAAAGATCAACCTGTACCTGCAGCCATTGATACATGAGCTGAAGTGGTTGTGGGAGTTTGGCGTGGAGACGTTCGATGTATCGACCAAACAAAACTTCCAGCTACGCGCTGCGCTGATGTGGACCATCAGCGACTTTTCGGCTTATTCTATGTTGTCGGGTTGGAGCACATCGGGGAAATACGCTTGCCCTTGCTGCATGAAGCAAGCGAAGACGATGTCCTTGAAACATGGACGTAAGATTTGCTGGTTCGACAGCCATAGGAAGTTCCTGCCCAGACGTCATTTGTACAGAAAGAACATGGCGTCGTTCATGCCTGGCATCGTCGAGAAGGACATGAAGCCCGAGCTTCTCACGGGTGCGGAGGTGTTGGAGGAGATAGACAGTTGTGGATTCGTGGGGGTCGCTGATGATCTGGACGGTAGCCACGACTGTCACGTGTTCATGAAACGGTTGATGTCCATTGCATTCCGCGAGCTGCTTCCAACCATGTATGGGAAGCACTTACCGAGATGAGTCTCTTCTTCAGATGTCTTACATCCACGAGACTCAGGGCGGATGATATGTCAAGGCTGGAGGGCGAAATCCCATTGATCGTTTGCAAGCTGGAAACTGTATTCCCTCCGACCTTCTTTGATTCAATAGAACACCTGCCAGTTCATCTACCATACGAGGCACGCGTTGGTGGTCCTGTTCAGTACAGGTGGATGTATCCGTTCGAGAGGTACTCTTATTTATTACGTGCCGTTCTTATGTGTTTAAGCGCAAGCATTTGAACATATATTCCCTATATGAACAGATATCTCAGGCATTGAAGCTGAACATCAAGAACAAGGCGAAAGTCGAGGCCTCAATGTGCAATGCCTACCTGACGGAGGAAGCCTCGACCTTCGTGTGTCATTACTTCGATCCAGATGTCCCGTCGAGGTGCAGAGATGTTCCCCGGAACGACAACGGCATTTCCAGATCTGGTGTCCTCCCGATATTCACACATCCGATCAGATTTCACGGACAGAGAAAGGAAATGATATTGGGGGACAGCGACCTGAAGATTGCTCATTCTTATGTTCTGCGCAACTGCCGTCAAGTCGACCGTTTCCAGAGGTATAAACGATATCCAATTTTAATTTGTAAATACCTTGCGCTACTATATCCATTATACTACAAAGATATACAGGGTACTCATTCGTAATTTGCTTCAGCTTGTTCGTTGATTTATTGCAACACCGTTGACCGGGTATATCGAGCGATGCAATAAACAATGAGTTAGATGCCAAGTTTGCTGATTGGTTCAGGTGGCATGTAAGTTTACATATTTGCCGGTTACGTGTACGTCATGTGATACGCATTTATTGCCCCACTGATGTATACTTACTTGTCGTTTTACAGGCGAGCAAAGGTCATCTGGCTGACGATGAGTACGGTTACATTCTGACACCAGTAGCCGAGGGTCCATTGAACAGAGTCACGCGCCACGATATGTGTTTTGTCAACGGTTATAGATTCCACACAGTCTCCCATGCCAGCCGAAAATCATCGGAGAACAGCGGAGTGTGTGTCAAACGGTATGACAATAGCCCGGACGAGGATGACTTCTACGGCTACCTTACCGACATCATCGATCTCGAATATCCCGCATTGCCTATAAAGCGGGTGGTGTTATTCAAATGCGAATGGTACGATCCAACTCGGGAAGGTTATCGCACTGGCACAAAGGTTCACGACCGATATAAGTTGGTAGACATACACCAAGGGCGACGGTACAGAAAGCACGATCCATTTGTTTTGGCTAGTCAAGCGTCTCAGGTGTACTATCTATCGTATCCAACAACGAGGATGAATGCGAGCTCAAAAGACTGGCGAGCCGTGTGCAAAGTGAAATCGAGCAAGTTTGATGTCAGTATACAGACAGGTTCAGATGGCACGGATGCTGCATTTCAAGAAGAAAACCCGCCCGTTCTGGATACGACACATGTTGAACTGTACAACCTCCCTCTAAATGACCCCAACGGCGGTTTCATCGAAATTCATCTCAACATACAACCGCCTGACAATATTGAATATGTAGGCGAAGACGAATACGAGGATGAAGAGGACGACGAGCATGTAGATGAAGATGAAAATGAAGATGAAAATGAGGATGAAAATGAATATGCGTATGAGGATGCGGATGACAATGAAGATTGAGGTTAGTCATAATTTTTTATGTACCTCATTAGGCGAAAGTGTGTATGTGTTGATGTACTTATACACATGTATATACATAATGTATATCTGCAAGTACTTTATATTTGTATTATTTTTTTTCCAATACTGATGTCACCGACAAATTACCGACGAAATCTTTCGTCGCAAATTTGAAATAACGACGACATATGAAATTAGCGACGACACAGTAATAGCGACGGACTTTCGTCGCTAGTGCGTCGCAAAATTTTCGACTAAAAACTGAAAACCATTCTCTTCTTCCCCATTTCTTCTCCCCGCCTCTTCTTCCCACCCCCACGGCGAAATCCCCTCTCAGACCCCCGGCGAAATCCCCTCTCCTCCCCCGGCGAAATCTCCATTCTTCTCCGGTGACCTCCCTTCTCCGGTTAGTTTTCTTCCTATTTCGTTTTAATGATTTTAATTAGTTATATTCGTTTTAACGTTTTTAATGATTTCTTCCCCATTTCCCTGGTTAGTTATATCGGATGTGGGCAGGGGTGGGCTTGTGGCGGGGGTGTTGGTTGGCGGAGGTGGTGCTGTGGGCGGGGGTTGCGGGCTGTGGTTGAGCCCGGGGTGCGGGCTGGGGTGTGGCGGGGGTGCAGGGTGGGGCTGTGGGGTGGGTCTGGGTGTGGTGGGGTGTCGGGCTGGGTGGCTTGTGGGTGGGGCTGGGTGCGGCGGGGGTGCGGGAGTGGGGCCTGTGGGGTGGGTCGGGGTGTGGTGGGGATGCGGGCTGGGTGGCTTTGTGGGGTGGGGCGGGTGTGGAGGGGATGGCTTTTGGCTGTTGGCGCGG
This sequence comes from Eustoma russellianum, assembly GCA_036186865.1. Classification (NCBI taxonomy): domain Eukaryota; kingdom Viridiplantae; phylum Streptophyta; class Magnoliopsida; order Gentianales; family Gentianaceae; genus Eustoma; species Eustoma russellianum. The sequence continues at coordinate 8,074,009 of AP025052.1, forward strand.
GTGGGTTGGCGGCGCGGGGGGGTGGCTGTTGGCGCGGGGGGTTAAGGAAATAGGGGTGGTTTTGGCATGAAAATGGCATACGGTGGAGAGGGCTAAGGAAATAGGGGTGGTTTTGGCATGAAACGATAAATTATGTGGCGGTGGGGCGGTTGGCGGGAGTGGTCTGTGTGCGGGTGGTTGTTGTGCGGGGTGGTCCGGGTGGGGCGGGTTCGGTTGGATGGGGGGTGGGCAGAGGTGGGGGCGGTTTATATATAAGCGGTGGGCGGTTGGCGGAGTGGGTGGGGCGGGGGTGGCTGTTGGCGGGAGTGGTCTGTGTGCGGGGTGTTGTTAGTGGCGGGGTGGTCCGGGTGGGGCGTGTTCGGCTGGATGGGGGTTGGGGGGTGGGGCAGAGGTGGGGCGGTTTTATGTAATGTATTATATATATATACATATACATATATATATATACATATATATATACATATATATATATATATACATATATATATATATATATATATACATATATATATATACATATATATATATATATATATATATATTCGGCCATTAAGTAATTTTTGGCTTAATTGACTTTAATTTTATCAATTAGTAGAAATGTGGTGTGCTTGGCCAATGAATGATGCATGTACAAACTGTTTTGTAAGAGGTTTGCATGATTTTCGGTATGATACTAGTTCAAGGTGTTTACTACGCTCGAGAGCTGGACATACATTTGTCTTTGGAGAGGCCATTAAGGCCGGGAAACCTCCGATAAACGAATAGGTCATGCCGAAAATTTTCAAAATTATTAATATCTTGCATTAAATGTATGCAAACACTTGTCATTTTTGGACATATTATTGTCTGGCCAACCGGTGTCCTAAATTCGTTGAATGTGCCTTTTAAATTTTTCACCCTTGCAGATCTGATGGCTAGTGAGGGTTTTCCGACTCGATCTACACATGACATGTCAGGAGAGTTTGATAGGTTCCTCTCTCAGCATGAGCAGCTTGGGTCGGTTTCGACCGCAGCTCTTGCTGCGGACGCAGACCTTTTAGGGTCTGCCGAGAGGTCCGCACCCTCCCGATCTACGCCGCCACCCACACCCACCGGTTCAGCACCTCATCCGGCGTCTGATGCGGCATCGGACGAGGGTGTCATACAAGGGCGTCGTGCCCTCCCTTGGTCATATGATACCCATACGTAAGTAATAATTTCTTTTTTAACACGTTTTCAAATATATTTCACGCGTTATTTTTTCTTAACAACTTCACCTCTTTCAGGTTTGCAGCGGACTCGGGCCAAATTTCCGGTTGCATCACTCGGTCCTTCCACCTGAGGCAGGACCCAGCTGGATACCGCTGGTCCCTTGTCACCATGCAGACACGTAGATTCTACTGGGATGAGTTTCAGGTATTCAAATTTGGTGAATTTCACTTTTGATACGTAATCGATCATTACTTTTCTAACCACGTTTTTACTTTTCCTCCGTATAATAATTGCAGAAGGCGTACAGCTGGCCAGCTGACATCGCCCACGACGTGGAGCAGGCCTGGCGGAATAGGGCCGCCACACGCTAACAGGACTTCATCTACTCGCACAAGACCAAGTAGGAGCGTGACCCCAATTATGCCAGGCCTGCCCACATATCCGAGGCCACCTGGGCGGGGTGGATAGCAGGTTGGATGGACCCTGCTACCCAAGCCCGCAGCGCCCGGAACACGCGAACCGGTGCAGCGGCAATGTACAGGGCCCAGCACCTGCCAACACACTCAGGTGGGTCGGTTTCTCACGCCACCACGATGCGTTCTATGGTAAGTATTTTAATATTGGATTATTTAGATTAATTGATTTCATTGAATTATTTAGATTCATTGACTTAAGTGGATTATTTACATTCATTGACTTAAGTGGATTATTTATATTCATTGATTTCTTATGTTGCGCTGTTGTTTTTTTGGTATTCGTATATGGTTAATTTAAGTAGTATATGTTTTCATTTGCCTTTTTCTTTTATTTTGCTTTGACTTGGGAGAGGCCTTTAAGGCCGGGATACCTTCAATAAACGAATAGGTCATAGCCGAAATTTTTAAAGTTATGGATTTCACTAACATATTTTATTTCATTCTTTCAGTAGGAGGAGACGGGGGAGTGGCCAGCCTCCTACGATCTCTTCTACAAGACGCATCGGAAGAAAGCCTCCGACGGAACGGAGGACTGGATCACGGCGAAGGCACGCGACATCAGTGTAAGTAGACTACGATATCATTTGTTTTTTCCTTATTTTGTTTTATTTTATTGCTAAACCCTAAACCCTAACAATTCTTATTCTCATTTCAGGACGAGTACAACAGACTACTCGCACTTAGGGGAGAAGAGGCCGACAAGAACCGCGCTTATTGGGATGCGGTTCGGACCGTCGGCCCTCAGAATAAGAAGAAGAGGGAGGTGTACGGGGTCGGATCAGCAGCGCCGCGATTCTTTCCCGAAGTTCTGCATGCAGGTGCTTCCTCTGAGGCCAGCACCTCCGCGCCTTCTACGGCCCCAGAGAGTCTTTCGCGCCTGGAATCAGAGCATGCGGCGCTGCAGCATGAGGTGGAGACCATCAGGGCGCAGCATGAGGAGAGCGTACGAGCCACTGCAGTCGCAGCTGACTCAGACCCAGCAGGAGCTGCAGCAGTCGCTTCAGCAGGCGATTCAGCAGGTGCTTGAGCATGCGCAGCAGCAGATGATGCAGGTGCAGCAGCAGACGATGCAGGTGCATGAGCAGACGAACCAGCAAATCTCGCAGCTATCGCATCTCATCATCTCTATGATTTCCGGCTCCTCGCAGTCCTCAGCCTCCCCTGATGGTCACTCTTCTCCGCATGATCCCCCTCCATCTTCCTCTGCATAGTATTTCATTTTTGATTTTTCGTACAGTCTATTTCGTTTATTGTATTGAGATATTCTTTGTACTTTTATATTTTATATGATATTTATACGGATTCTATTCGTTTGTGTTGTTTACGAACTTCAATACGCAAGTACTGTATTTCGGTATAACATCCGTACAAATGATTTAATATACAAAATATTTTATTATTATAAAAATTAAATAATAATAAAAACTATTTAATTAATAATATATTGTATTATTTATAAATTAAAAATATTTAATATTTAATATTAAATATTAAATTATAAAATAGCGACGAACCTGCGACGAAAACGAAATGGTCGCAGACCGGAAATAAAAAAATCAAAAATTTAAAAATAGCGACGAAAAAATATACCGACGAAACTTTGCGACGAAAAAATATGTCGCAGAAAGGAAATAAAAAATTATAAAATAGCAACGAAAAACATACACCGACGAAACAACGACGGCAGTATCTGGTCGCAGAACTGACAGTTTTTCGTCGCAATTGTGCGACGCAACACCGACGAAATTTTTCCGTCCCAATATAGCGACGCTTCACCGACGAAATTCACTTTGGCGACAAGCCGTATCGCGACCAACTTTTTCGTCGCTAAATGTCTGTAACGACGACATAGCGACGACTTTTGTCTGTCGCTATATGTCTTTTTTTTTTGTGGTGATATTCATACATCCAGTCTATTACTTTATCTCAATTAGTCCAAAAGTCCAGTATGATGTGGTTTATATGATATAAAACAGAGTCATCAGTTTGCTAAATAAGATCTGGAAGAAATAAGAGGATCTACTCGCTTTTATACCGATTGGCACGGGAGAAAATTGCGTTACAACATCAAACGAATATTTAGAGATTTACGAAATGTTCCTCAAAAAAAAGAAAAAAAAAGATTTACGAAATGAATGTCCGTGTATGGATTACTCTAAATGGGGTTTAAGACTTCATAAGCTTATGTGTTATGATTACCGCGTATTTCGACTGGTAATCTCAGTGTAAAATAATGGCGTGTCCACATATTGTACTACTGGAAATTATAAGTCCTAATAGGAATAATCATGTAAAGCTCTACCCCTACAATATTATAGTGTACAAGACCTTTCTTACTTTACACCAAGAACATTTCTATATTGGTTTGAAGGCTTGACTATGCAGAATAAAGGGTATCGGATGCACGCAGTTTGATTCATATGTTGTAAATACACATAATTTATTTTGGATGTCACATAATAAAAATTATGTCAAGTATTCTGTCGGTCGACGACTGTTTCACATTAAAAAAAACGCAGACAATTTAGTAGGTCATTTTGTTTTATTCTATCATATTTTAAAATCAACGAAGAACGTATCTTTGACTTTATTAGAAATGAAAATAATACAACCTTTCTTGGTTTATATAAAGGTCATATCATGTAAAGTCGTTTTATTGCACTAGGAACTGCGTATTTATACACGTATTATGTCCATGACCTATCATATAATAGTGGTTATGGTTAAGGGCAAGCCCCTAACGGATGTTTAAGCTTACATATATGACAAAACAATATATTTTATTTTACATGACGTCATATTGTACCGTCCACGAAATACCGTTTATGTAAGTCATCTTCACACTTACAAGATTGTGATATTCTACCCTAACAACTCAAAGATGATACCAGCCATATGGACTTAGACCACGCGGTTGAATTTTTGTGACTAATATATAATCATATATAATTGAATCAAACATGAAATTGTTAGCCATAAACAACATATATGGCACATTTTTTGTGATCCAAGAAGATCTTGTCCAAATTGTTATCCATAATAACCTATCTGGTAGTAACCGATGATGGAATAAAGCAAAATAGTTCACTAAATTTGTTGGCGCTTCTTATATTGTAAAGTAGCAGTTGGTCGACAGAGTAAACAACATCTGTGTGTTTCTAACACATGTGCATGGTTGCGTACATCCGTTCCCCCATACCCCGCCGTAGACAAGAGACTCTAAGGCAATAAGGTAATGTTGTTGGTAGTAATTGATGACTAGACTATTAGCCAAACTATATTAAAACAAGAAAATCAATAAACAAGGACATCTCACCTTACCTTACAACCAAATCCGTGTCTGAAAGTCAACATTGTCAAAACTTGGCTTGGAGTCGTCGCTTTAATTCTCTCTCAACTTCCTACAACTCTCCTGAATGGAGCCCTTTTTCTTTTTTACTGTATATTTTTCCCTTCTCTACCACTCCTCTCCTTTTCATTGAATTTTGAGAGTCAACCAGCTTCTCACACGGCTTGTTGAACGAAGTGTCAATCTCAACGGTTATACAATCCAATTTTCGCATGTCGATTGACCTATACATACATATCCACACTTATATACACATACATAGGTCCCTTAGAACACACTAGAAGGGGGGGTTGAATAGTGTGTTCACCAAGTATGGATATTTTGTGGCTATTTTTCGTTTTAGAGTGCAACCGATACTTGGATGTGTTCTTTTGAAAGATAAAAACTTGAAAGACAAGAAAGAACACGA
>AP025052.1:8079443-8201665 GCA_036186865.1 Eustoma russellianum
TTCAAGTCAAGAGACTCTACTCCTCTACCTTCTTGGTGTTTCACAAGAAGGATTTTGAAATGGGGATTGTTATTTCTTTTTGGGGGAAACAACAATCAAAAACGAAATCAAGAAAATACAAACTAGGCACCTTGCCTAGACAACAACCAAGAGATCTAACACTTTGAAGTCTTGCCTCCAAAGATCTTCTTTGCCCTCAAAGAAATCTTGTAGGGAGAATAGTGCACCACACACTATCAACAAACCCTTCAAAGTTTAGAAATCTTAAACAAAGAGCACCCTTGCTCCTTGACCAACAGTCTACCAAATCTCTCACAGAGAATCTCACCAAGAAGAAGACTCTTCTTCTTACAATAAACACTCTCAACAATAAAGTAAAAGTATACAAAGATTTACAACTATTTTGAGAGCTTGAGCTTGAGAGCACTTGAGAGCTTGTGAAGTAGAAAGTTAAAGAAGAAGAATGAACCAAACCCTTCTTTTATCAACCTTCAAGAAAACTTCCCGTTTGAAACCTTCTGCCCAGCCAATAATGGGATTTGGCAGCTTGTGAAGGACTGCAGCAGTCTTTAAAAACAATTCTTGGCATGTAGCAACCATTTAGAAGAAGATTCAAAACCTTGGCCAAGAATGGAAACCTGCAAACCTTGAGTGAGAGAGAAAGCCTGCTGAAACAACACTAAAAAAAGAGGGTACAAAGAGTCAACAGGTTAGAAAATGAAGCAGAAAGATATTTGTACCGTTGAACACATGAAGCGCTTAATCTGTCCAAAGAATAAGCGTTCAAAGTGGGATGAAGCGCTTAATGTGAAAGAGAACATGCGTTCGAAGTCACATTAAGCGCCTAATGTTGGCAACTGAGTGCGTTCGAAGTGACATGAAGCGCCTCATGTAGCACTTCATGCTTGTTCGAACTAAAACTGACATTTTCTCAGAACAAGGCCTTGGGAAAGCGTGCTTATTCAGAGAAAAGTACTTTTGACTTGGTGAGACACTTGAAGCGCTTAAAGTAGCGTTCGAAGTGTACGTATATTTTATCAGGACACATGAAGCGCTTGATGTAAGCGTTCGAAGTGTCCTGACTTTCAATACAACACATGAAGCGCCTGATCAAGGCGTTCGAAGTGTTCTGATCATCACCAAGACACATGAAGCGCCTGAAGTGAGCGTTCGAAGTGCACTGACTTCAGACCATCAACTTGAAGCGCTTAAACAGTATTTTCAAGTGCCAACCTTGTGCAAATCATCAAAACTAAATCACATTCTAACATTCTCCCTCTTTTTGATGATTTCACAACATGCAATCATTTTAATTTACTCCCCCTTAGCATATGCTCCCCCTCACAAAGTGCATTTAAATTTTTCAAGAGAAGTACCATATAGTCCCAAAAAAAAACTTTACTTAATAGAACACTGTTCATTACATCAATCCATAGCAGTAGGAAAATCCGAATAACATTCAGGGACGGAAAAGTTTCTAGGCAATGCAAAAACAAATTTGAAAAAGTCAGAAGGAACCAAAAATCAGAAACCAACTACACTCCACCACCAGATCCAGCACCACTTCCACCAGGATGCTGCAAATCACCAAAATTGAAGGGACTTGAAGCATACCCCGCAAAACCACTCATTTGTTGGCCACTTCCACCAGCACCACTTCCACCAGCACCACTTCCACCAGCACCACCAGCACTAGTTCTTGTATCTCCAGCAGCAGCAGTGTTAGCAGCAGAGTCTCCCCCTAAATCATCAAAATCAGAGGGAAAGGATGCCCACGGCATTTGTTGGAGAATAACGTCCTTAAGGACGCCAAAACGATACTCATGACGCGCATTGCTAAGCTGAAGGTGCTGAACAGACTGTTCCAGAGATTGAATTTGAGTACGCAGCTGGTCAATGGTACTTGATTCAACATTTGCTTGAGGCTCAGCTTCTGCCTCATCATCAAGACCGGGAATGTTTGTGGCTTTACGTTTTGAGAGTCGATGGCTTGGACAATGTTGTAGTTACTGTAATAGTCCGTGTTCGCCACCGAGGTGAGCTCATTATCAGGAATGACAACACCTTTGGACTTGAGAAGGATGGTGATGAGATTGGCAAAGGGTAAGGCCTTGGAAGCTTTCCGAAGAGCAGAAAACATGACCTCAACCATAATCCAGGCAAAATTTAGTTGGGTTTGATTTTTGATGCGGTAAGTGACGTAGAAATCCATGTTGCTTGGATTTCTTGTCGACTTACCATTCACACAGTAAGTGACAATGGCTAACAAGATGCGATCAATGAGAGCCATGTTTTGGGTCTTTCGGGAAGGAAAGAACCCCAGATCGAATTTCACATCTTGTTCAGGAATTCCGTATTTACTGCTCCAGTCAAATACGGAAAAGTCACTTAGGCCTTCGTTGCGGATGCGGAGAATTTCACAGATTTCGGGAATAGAAAAACTGAGGGACGTACCATCAACAACAGTGTTGAGCAAGAAGGATTGAGATTCAGATTGTGGGGTAATCCACAGATTGGCATAAAACATCCGGGTGTGCTCCCGGGAGAAACTGCGCATGTCAAGCCTGGACCAGAGGGAGGTCCAGCCTTGGAATTCGAGCAGAGACACGATCTGATCCATGTGAGTCTCGGACAGGTCACTGAGACTCAGAAGTTTGAGAGGAACAACAGGGCGATTGGTCGTGTGCCATTCTTCAACGAGCATGTTAGAGTACAGAGATAAGTGTACTCCTTTGTCTACAGGGCGAGGAGACTTTTTGATATCATTGTCGAATTTTCTCAACCAAGGAAAGTTTTCCTTGGTTAGCCCTTCACGGATGGTTTTGAGTTCATCGGGTTCCGCAGTCCCGAGCCCAGCAGTTTTCTTTGTCCTGTGAGTGCGTGGGCGTTTTGACGGTCCTGCAGAGGCCATTTTTGAGGGATGAGTGAACAAGTTTTGGGATTTTGAAAGGAGATGAAGGCTTGAGTGCATGGAGATGAAGGTTTTGAGACGAGAGTTTATAGTAGAAGATGAGGAAGATGAAGAGGTCGTGGGCGTCATTGATAGTAGCGCGTGGGAGCGGTGGGGGAGCGCCCGGAGGAAGCTGCAATGACTTTGGGAAAATGGAGAAGAGATAGTGGAGATCGTGGGAAAGAGGGAGAGGGAAAAACTGGCGCAGGAGTTGATGGTCATTGAATGGCGCGAAAACTGAAGAGACGGCAGAAATGACAGTGAAGAATTAGGGTTGAAGCGCCTCAAGTGACTTCGAACGACTTCACACAAACAGATGAAGCGCTTAAAGTCACATCGAACGAATGAACAAACTTGGATAAAGCGCTTGATGTCACTTTGAACGAGTGACATCCTTAACATCAAGCGCTTGAAGTGATATCGAACGCCTTAACAATCTAAGATGAAGCGCTTCATGTCTACTGATATTGAAAATTTTTGAAATTTTCATGCTCAAAACTCAAGATGGTTTTGTCAACCCATATTGAGCAACCCCAATCTACTTCTTATAGATAAGAATACATCACTAGGCAAGGGTTTTGTGAAAATGTCCGCAAGTTGGTCATGTGTAGGAACAAATTCTACACTTACCAAGTTCTTTTGTACACAGTCACGGATGAAATGATACCTCACTTCAATGTGCTTGGTCCGACTATGTTGGACGGGATTTTGTGCAATATTTATGGCGGACGTGTTATCACACAAAATTGGCACCTTTGAGAAGTGAATGTTATAATCATTTAACGTGTTAGTCATCCATAACAATTGTGCACAACACGAGGCGGCCGACACATATTCGGATTCCGCCGTAGAGAGAGACACACTGTTTTGTTTCTTGGAGTACCAAGAAACGAGACAATCTCCAAGAAACTGACAAGTTCCGGAGGTGCTCTTTCTATCAACTAGACTCCCCGCATAATCGGAGTCACAATAACCTCTTAAATCAAAACATGCATTCTTAGGATAAAATAAACCAAATTTCAAAGTACTTCTAAGGTATCTAAGGATGCGTTTTACCGCAATAAAATGCATCTCCCTAGGATCACTTTGAAATCTAGCACATAAACATACCGCATGTAAAATATCGGGTCTACTAGCCGTTAAGTAAAGTAGACTACCTATAATGCCACGATACAAGGTTACCTCGACATGCTTTCCTTTTTCATCCTTGTCAAGCTTTGTACTTGTGCTCATTGGAGTGTTCACCTCTCTTCCTTCACCAAAATTGTACTTTTTGAGCAAGTCTCTTGTGTATTTGGCTTGGGAAATGTACACACCATCTTTGGTTTGCTTGATTTGTAATCCAAGGAAATAATTCAGCTCGCCCATCATGCTCATCTCGAACTCACCTTGCATAAGACTAGCAAATTGCTCACAAAGACAATTGTTAGTAGCACCAAAAATAATATCATCAACATATACTTGAACAATTAAATGATTCCTACCTTGTTCTTTTATGAACAAAGTAGTGTCAACTTTACCTCTTGAAAAACCATTATTAAGAAGAAAAGTACTTAACCTCTCGTACCAAGCTCTTGGAGCTTGTTTGAGGCCGTAAAGAGCCTTTTTAAGTTTGAAGACATGATGTGGTGAATCATGACATTCAAACCCGGGAGGTTGTGCAACATACACTTCCTCTTGAATAACACCATTCAAGAACGCGGATTTAACATCCATTTGGTAAAGTGTAAAATCTCTATAACAAGCATATGCTAATAACATTCTAATAGCTTCAAGTCGTGCTACGGGTGCAAATGTCTCATCAAAATCAATACCTTCTTCTTGACGGTATCCTTGAGCAACTAACCTAGCCTTGTTCTAGTGACATTACCTTGATCATCCATCTTGTTACGAAAAACCCATTTCGTACCAATAATAGGATGATCGTGTGGTTTGGGAACTAACTCCCAAACATCACTTCTTTCAAATTGGTTTAATTCTTCTTGCATAGCCAAGATCCAATTTTCATCAAGAAGTGCGTCTTTAATATTTTTAGGCTCTATAAGAGAGACAAATGCATTCTCTCTATATTGCCTTCGTGTGGTGATACCTCTATTTGGATCACCTATGACTAACTCTTGAGGGTGAGAACTTTTGTGCTTAAATGATCTAGGAAGATTGGATACATCACCTCCAACTTCCTCTTGATCATGTTCCGGAAGAGATGAACCTTCATTATCATCATGAACCTCATGTTCCGGAATTTTTGATGCATTTTCTACATTTTGTGAATCAACATGAGTAGAGGAGACACTTCTACGTGGCTCACTAAGTTCATTTACACAAGGTGGAGGAGTGCCTTCGAGAGGTTCAACTCTCAAGTCAACGAAGATGTTTCCATTTGGAGGATCATCAACGATTTCTCGTTGAGGAACAACCATAGGAACATCCTCAAAAATTTCTTCTTGAGGAGTCACATCTTCATCCTCTACACAATCCTCATTAAGTTTAGGTTCATCACTAAGTGACTCATTAAACTTAACATGGATTGATTCTTCCACCTTTTGACTCCTTTTGTTGAAAACACGAAATGCTTTGCTATTTGAGGCATAACCTAAAAAGATACCTTCATCCGCTTTGAGGTCAAGTTTGTCCAAAGTATCTTTGGTATTAAGTATAAAACACTTGCAACCAAAGACTTTGAAATACCCAATGTTGGGAACTTTTCCATTCCAAAGCTCATAAGGTGTCACATTTAGGTATGGTCTCAAATAGACACGATTGATCACATGGCAAGCGGCATTAACCGCTTCGGCCCAAAAATACTTGGGCAATCCGAACTCGTTTAACATTGCTCTACACATTTCTTGTAGAGTTCTATTTTTCCGTTCGGCCACACCATTTTGTTGAGGAGTTCTAGGTGCCGAAAGGTCATGAGAGTATCCTTTGGACACACAAAACCTTTCGAAATCACCATCGAACTCACCACCACGATCACTACGGATGGTTTTGATGGTGTCACCCACATGATTTTCCAATCGTTTACTTAGACTTATAAACTCACTACATGCATCACTTTTCTTAGCAAGAAACATCACCCACGTATAACGAGTATAGTCATCTACAACCACGAAGGTGTAATGTTTGCCACCCAAGCTTCTTGTTCCAACATCCCCATACAAATCCATGTGAAGCAATTGTAGGGGCTTGGAGGTGGAAATATTTGACTTGGGTTTGAAACTTGTTTTCACAAGTTTCGCCTTTTGACAAGTGTCACATAAGTCATTGTTTTCAAAACTCATTTTTGGAAGGCCTCGGACTTTATCATTTTCGCAAATAAATTTAAATGTTTTGAAACATACATGTCCGAGACGTCTATGCCATAGTTGCGTCAAATCATTCTTAGCAACTAGACACGATACATTTTGAGAAACCAAATCATTGATGCTAACTTTGTAAATATTTTTGAAACGCAAAGCCTCAAATAAAATCTTTTCTTCCTTTTTCACGACACACTTTGTTTTCAAAAACGTTACCTCATAATTAGCATCACAAAGTTGACTGACACTTATCAAGTTAAATTAAGACCTACAACATATAAGACATCACTTAGAGAGAAGGAATCGTTACCCACAATACCATGTCCTTTGATTTGGCCTTTGCTACCGCCAAAGTGGACAACTCCTCCGTCTTGCATAGTGAGTCTATGGAAGAGACGTTTGTCTCCCGTCATATGGTTGGAACACCCACTGTCCACGACCCATTTGACCTTCTTGTCTTCGCTTTCTCCATTGAGTGCTAGGGCCTACAAAAGAACCATATGAAGTTGGTACCCTTTTTGTTTTGGGTCCTTGAAGGTTAGTTACCTTCATCTCGCCTTTCGGCACCCACACAAGATTCTTATTATTCTTAGCTCTACATACTCTCTCTACATGACCTTTCCTATTGCAATAAAAACATGTAGGAGTATGCTTGTGTGTTGGTGCATGCTTGTGCGAATGTTTGTGCATTGGCACATGTCGTGTTTCCTTCTTAGGAACCACCTTCTTTGGAATAGTAGAAGGTTTTTGTTTTACAACATGGACCAAAGGTTGTGATACCTTTGGTGCATTAGCCTTTGGTTTAGGCATGTGCCTTTGCTTTTTCAAGGAGGTTTTAGACTTCTTGATCACTTGTGTTTGTTCCATTTTGTTTCCCTTCTTAGATGCATACATGACACTAGGTTTGACTTTCATGCTTGGCCTAGATGCATCTTTATTCTCTATCTCTTTAGCACCTACCCTTGAAACATTTTTCTTATCCTCAAGGGCTTGAGCACATGATTTCATCAAATCATGTTTCTCTTCAAGTGCAATCACATGCATTGTTAAAAATATGTCATGCTCAAGTTGCAATGCAATGTGATTTTCTAACGTGTCATTGTACTCATTTATGCATGCTCTAAACTCTTTCTTGACACGTTGATATTTTAAATCAAGGAGATCATTTTCTTGTATTAAATCATCTCGTTCATCAATAAATTTATAATGAGATGAAATGTTGCATACCTCCTTGTCATCGTCGATGGCCATTAGTGCAAAGAACTCCTTGTCGAGATCATCTTCCACCACCCCCGTGAGTGCAAGATCATCCCTATCGCCATTGTCGCTTTCGGATCCGGAAAGAAAACACTCCCAATGGGCTACCTCCGTTTGCAAGGCCTTCTTCCTTTGGTAGATGGCCTTCTTGTCTTTGAGTTGCGGCTCTTTCACCCGACAATCCTTCATGAAATGACCAAGCTTCCCACATTTGTAGCATTTATTCTCTTGGTCCTTCACCTTGTCCTTGGGGTATCTTTCCTTGACGAATCTCCTTGCTTCGTCACCATTTTTTCTTGCAATACGTCGGAATCTTTTGACAAGAAGTCCGACTTCATCATCCGAGTCCTCCGACTCTACGACCAACGCCTTTGAGGAATGGCGAATAGGATCATTCTTTTCTTGTGCATCTAAATGAATCTCATAAGTGATGAGATTCCCGTATAACTCGTCCAAGGTGATTGTTTCAAGATCCTTGGACTCCTCGATGGCCGTCACTTTTGCATTCCATTCTCTTCCTAAACTGTTTAGGAAGCAATGGTTTAAATCTTCTTGTTCTATCTTCTTGCCAACCGCTTTGAGAAGGTTGACAAGTTTGGTGAATCTTTGGATGGACTCTTCAATCTTTTCACCTTTGGGGACAGTGAAGTTGTAAAATTGTTTTATCAACTGTCTCCTTTTGGCCTTTCTTACTTGAGAAGTTCCTTCGTGGATCATCTCAAGCTTTGTCCAAGCTTCATGTGCGGATTGGACACCTTGAATCTGAGCTCTCTCATTTGTGGAAAGAGAGCTATTTAAAATAGCAAGAGCCTTGCTATTTATGGCCAACTGGAACTCCTCCTCCGGGGAAGGATCATCAATATCAATGGGAATCATAGATCCTTTTGAGACCTCAACCCATATTCTGTGAGAACAAGAACGCAAGTATGTTTCCATGTTTGACTTCCACAGTGGGTAGTTCAAAGGGTCAAACATGGGAACTTTAACATGAACATTTGAGATAGAAGGGAATAGGGTTTCCTGCCTCCTTCTTCTGGAAAAATCAGCAGTAGGAGAACTCACATCCTCATCAACAGAGGCATGTCTCCTTCTTCTGGAGGTTTCAGCAGTAGGAGAACCCAAATCATCAAAAACAAAGGGATCCATACTAGAAATGATCAAATCTTGTATTTGGACTCAAATAAGCAAGATGAGGCTCTGATACCAATTGTTAGGTCCCTTAGAACACACTAGAAGGGGGGGTTGAATAGTGTGTTCACCAAGTATGGATATTTTGTGGCTATTTTTCGTTTTAGAGTGCAACCGATACTTGGATGTGTTCTTTTGAAAGATAAAAACTTGAAAGATAAAAACTTGAAAGACAAGAAAGAACACGATTATGTATAGAGGTTCAAGTCAAGAGACTCTACTCCTCTACCTTCTTGGTGTTTCACAAGAAGGATTTTGAAATGGGGATTGTTATTTCTTTTTGGGGGAAACAACAATCAAAAACGAAATCAAGAAAATACAAACTAGGCACCTTGCCTAGACAACAACCAAGAGATCTAACACTTTGAAGTCTTGCCTCCAAAGATCTTCTTTGCCCTCAAAGAAATCTTGTAGGGAGAATAGTGCACCACACACTATCAACAAACCCTTCAAAGTTTAGAAATCTTAAACAAAGAGCACCCTTGCTCCTTGACCAACAGTCTACCAAATCTCTCACAGAGAATCTCACCAAGAAGAAGACTCTTCTTCTTACAATAAACACTCTCAACAATAAAGTAAAAGTATACAAAGATTTACAACTATTTTGAGAGCTTGAGCTTGAGAGCACTTGAGAGCTTGTGAAGTAGAAAGTTAAAGAAGAAGAATGAACCAAACCCTTCTTTTATCAACCTTCAAGAAAACTTCCCGTTTGAAAACCTTCTGCCCAGCCAATAATGGGATTTGGCAGCTTGTGAAGGACTGCAGCAGTCTTTAAAAACAATTCTTGGCATGTAGCAACCATTTAGAAGAAGATTCAAAACCTTGGCCAAGAATGGAAACCTGCAAACCTTGAGTGAGAGAGAAAGCCTGCTGAAACAACACTAAAAAAAGAGGGTACAAAGAGTCAACAGGTTAGAAAATGAAGCAGAAAGATATTTGTACCGTTGAACACATGAAGCGCTTAATCTGTCCAAAGAATAAGCGTTCAAAGTGGGATGAAGCGCTTAATGTGAAAGAGAACATGCGTTCGAAGTCACATTAAGCGCCTAATGTTGGCAACTGAGTGCGTTCGAAGTGACATGAAGCGCCTCATGTAGCACTTCATGCTTGTTCGAACTAAAACTGACATTTTCTCAGAACAAGGCCTTGGGAAAGCGTGCTTATTCAGAGAAAAGTACTTTTGACTTGGTGAGACACTTGAAGCGCTTAAAGTAGCGTTCGAAGTGTACGTATATTTTATCAGGACACATGAAGCGCTTGATGTAAGCGTTCGAAGTGTCCTGACTTTCAATACAACACATGAAGCGCCTGATCAAGGCGTTCGAAGTGTTCTGATCATCACCAAGACACATGAAGCGCCTGAAGTGAGCGTTCGAAGTGCACTGACTTCAGACCATCAACTTGAAGCGCTTAAACAGTATTTTCAAGTGCCAACCTTGTGCAAATCATCAAAACTAAATCACATTCTAACAACATACATGCATACAAGGGTATATGTCTACGCATATATATATATGTATATATGTGTGTGTATATATGCACACACAAACCAACTTTCCCATGTCGATTGACAGATACATACTTATCACTTACGTACATGCGCATACATGCGTATACGGATATATGCCAATATATGAAAAAGCTATTTCCCTTCTCTTTTGCTTATCCACGCCAGATTTAAAACATTTATAATCATTGGACAAGATTACTCCTTGTTTAACATGGTAATATTTATGAAATCTACCAATATTTTATTTTCTTTTTTCTTTTCAAATATTCCTTTATTCCTTATTTCAACCATCATCCAAAGCAATTAGAAAGTATTTCACCCATCCCAAAAGAACAGCAAAAGAGAAGGGCTTAAACAAAGAGAATTTTATTGTTTCACTTTCACGCCATTATTATCATTGGATTAAACCAGGGTTCTTCGGATACATGTGAATCACAGAAATCTCAAGCGAAGCATATGAAGTATGAACATAGAGAGCAAAAAGCAGTAGTTGTAATAGTGATTCAGCTACTCCTTAAAAAAAATCTTGGCCAAAGGGGTTGATTTTCTTGGGTTTAGGATATAAACAACAAATATCATATCCAGTATATCCCAACGACAGCAAAAACTATCGCTATAGTCTAGGAAGGATGAGAGATGGACAAACAATACCTCCATCTTGCTTCTAGTGAAACCTCTGGCTCTATATGAACCTGCATACATGACACAGTAATAGGAATATGGTATGCTAGTATACTCGTGAAAGAATTTAGTAAAAGCTGATGAAATTAAGATAGTCATAACCATGTATATGCACAAATAATGAAAGACAAAGATAAAATAATGCACAAATTTAAGATATGTTGACTATAAAAGGAGATTTTTGTTTCAAAGATTTGGCTTCAATTTCAATTTAAGCTAATTTTCCCTTTTGATTATCAACAGTTATTCATATTTGGTAGTTTGTAGTTTCTTCTGTCTAGGGCAGTGGCGGAGCCAGGAGTCCCTTCTTGGAGGGGCACTGACAGGCTTCGTAATAAGAATACCACGGGTCATCGTTTCGGACCGAGAAAACCGACAAAATCTTCTAGACATATTTTTGTATTATAACATAAAATACGTGAAAGAAAACAAATCTACCAACCAATGTACAAAAAAAATAAACAATACACAACAAACAACATGCGGATCATAATTATTAAATGAATATAGTAATATACATCAATACATACCTTTTATTTGCCTATTGCAAAACGAGAAGGAATTGACAAGGGATGCAAAAAGGTTCTCCGAGATGACATTGATTGAAATCGTTGCATAATATCTTCATCTTCAATGGTGCTAAAAATTCATGCTCAAAGTAACACAATAAATAGTCCGATAGTACGTCACCTCCAAACCGGTTGCGTATATCAGTCTTGATGATATTTATTGCAGAAAAATTAGAAACAAACAACTGTCACAAAAGCTAGTGTTTAACAATGAGCATTTGGAAAAGCATATTACCTTTTACAGTTTACTGTCTGGATGCTGCATTAATGAACCAATCATATATGACGTACATAGTTGCGTAGAAATTGTAAAATAGTTTTCACACCAGCAACAACCAACACTAAGGATTTAAATGCAACCTAAAGGTATGTGTAGCTCTCAACTTTGAAACGACTTTAGAGCAACCAAATAAAATCACAAAAAGCTGTGTAATTGTAGCATCATCTCCAACGAAGTGGCACAACCGTATGTCATTTTTAAATTAATATATATTCAACTACCGAGCATCAGCCCTCACAGGATTCGTAAGATTAGCAACCAATTAAAAAAAGAAACTTTCATTTTCATAAGCAAACTAATGCAAAAAAGTCTACTAGTTTTCAACGATTACCTTACATGCAAAAAAGACTAATAGTTTTCCAAATCTTGAATTTTTTAATATATTTAAGAGACCGAACTTCCGGTAAGTTATAGACATATTTTAATCACTTAGTAGAGAATTGTCAAATGCTAAACACTATATATGTGACCACGTAACAGATGGTTAGTGTTCTGTCAAGCAAAGACACACTTTGAACTGAATGGCCAAAAATACAAATACACATACTTATCTATAGGATTTTTCCACCGACGTTGGGAGGGCACGTGCCTCCCAGGCCCCCTCTTCCCTCCGCCCCTGGTCTAGGGGGAAGTTGATGATCTCTGAAAGTGTGAAAACAACTGCAACTGGGCAAGCGTGTATGCCAAAAAGATTTTTGCAATGTTAAATCTTTCTTTACCCTTAGTTAAATCCTCCTTTTTATCTTCTTAATCCACCATTAGCTATCGTTTCACAAAATTTCCAGTTTCTCTTTTAATTTCTTTAAATGAAATCAACTGTCAGTGCTTTTTTATCGAAATGAGATCTTTGCATTAAACATAACCAAATGTCTGTACAAATACAATACTATCACTACTAGCAAATAAACTGATGAACATCAAGAAGTCGAGACTTCTTGCCAAGCTATACGGATATTTCTAACTCTATTAAAAATCTCTATAACCATATGATACGCATCCATGTAAACAAACTCCTCCTCGAACAATGCTTTGTTCCTCGTTGTCCAAATGTAGTTTACTGCCTCCCAAAACACATATGGCCACTTCTCCCCTCGATAATGCATATGAAGATGTGGGTCTAAATTTCGATCTATCCAAGCAAGTATACCCCCATCATTGCTGAAGAATTGCAAACGGGCAGGATGAGGTCCTGCAACGCATGAAGTCCATCCTCCTCCGCACGGTTACACACTCCACATAATAAAGTATTCACGGATAGTCGACGATACAAGGCTACCATTGTCGGCAATCGATCATGTCTCGCCTGCCAAAGTAAGAAATTACCCCTTTGGGGTCCCCGCAATGCCCACACATTTTGCCAACGCCGTCTTTCCTCGTCTACATCTTCAGGAACTAGAAAATCGTACACTGAAGCTACTGTAAATGTCTGTACAGACTTGCCCCTCCAAGATGCAACCGTTAGGGACTCCCCATTTTGGGATTGGCTCGGATCCGCCAAAGTGATTCCAGCCAAAAACGTAGGCACCGCTGCTATGATACTCCGCCACGTATGTGTAGTAGCTTGTCTAGGTGGTGAGACTCGTAATGGAGATTCGTACTTTGCCAGCAACACCTTCACCCATAATGCATCCTGACGTATCAACAATCGCCACAATAATTTTGCCAGTAGAGCTAAATTCATTTGTCGAAGTCTTTTTAAACCCATTCCCCTCATGCTCTTTGGGCAGCAAATCGAATCCCATGCCACCATATGCATTCTCCGGTCTCCATCAAACTCCCCCCAAAAAAGTACCCTATTAATCCTCTCCAAAAATGCAATTGTTGAGGAAGGCAACAAGGACGTCTGCATAGAATAATACGGTATCGTAGCCACAACTGTCTGAACTAAGATACTCTGGGAAGCCTTAGATAACAATTTACCCTTCCACGATGCTAGCCGATGCCTAACCTTTTCCACTAGCCCTGCATAGGTACTTCCAGTCACACGACCATGTAATAGAGGCACACCAAGATAATTTCAGAGATTATACGTAATGGGAATACCAAACTGAGCCTCCAAATCTTGTCGTTGTATAACTGGCGTATTTGGGGAGAAGTACAACTGCGACTTAGAGATGCTCACCTTTTGGCCAAAGACTCCACAGAAATCTTCCAAAATAGAAGCCATAATACCACCCTGAGCCTCCGTAGCCACACCAAATAATAATAAGTCATCCGTAAACATCAAATGAGAAATACATGGACCAGTACGAGTGACTTTTATCGGCTTCCAACATCCGGAATCTACAGCGAGCTGAATTTGCAGACTCAGCCAATCCATACATAACACAAACAAGTACGGGACTAATGGATCTCCCTGCCGTATACCACGTTTTGGTTGGATTGGGTTCAAAGGCTGACCATTCCATAATATCCTCATGTCAGCCGAAGTCACGAGATACATAATGAGATCCACCATATGTGTCTCAAACCCCACTCCTTCCAGCACCTGCCGCAAATAGGACCACCGGACCCGATCATATGCTTTCTCCAAATCTAGCTTAATGGCTATTAGCCCCTGTTGCCCCACCTTCTTACACATAGTATGTAAAATCTCTTGAGCCACAATGATATTATCACTAGCCTGTCTACCTGGAATGAAACTGCACTGGCATGGAGAAACCAATTTTCCAACTACCAATTTAAGTCTATTCGCAATCACCTTGAATATCAGTTTTGCCATCACATTCGTCAATGATATTGGACGAAATTGACTAATCTTCTCCGGCCGACCAACCTTAGGTATTAAGGTAACATAAGATTCATTAAGATGCTTAGGAAACGTACTTCTGAAAAGATGCAAGGACAAAACGAATGACATCATGACCAACCACATCCCAGTTCCGCTGGAAAAAAAAGGGGAGAAACCATCTGGCCCTGGACTTTTGTACGGTCCCATCTGGAAAATAGCTACTTCAATTTCCTTATTAACCACTAACCGATTAAGGATCTGCAAATCAATATCAGATAAGCTCGGAAAATGAAACGATGGTGGGGCACTAAAACCAAAGTCCTCCGCTGCATATAACCTGGAATAGAACTCCCAAACCAACCTCCGCAACGAACTCTCATCCTCTACCCATCTATCCCTTTCATCTTTCAATTTACGCACCACAGTCTTCCTTTTCTTAATGACAGCAGTAGCATTGGAAAAAAACGTGTATTCCGTTCACCTTGGGTTAGCCAATTTAATATAGACCGTTGCATCTAATATAACTCCTCTTGAGCCAGTAACTCATTCATCTCCACACATAAGTCGTTCTCCAACTCACCAAGGTAATGCGATGGGTGCTCATAAATTGACTTCTGAATCCCAAGCGACCTTGCAGCACACCGTCGGATCCTTCGCTGGATACTGCCAAATACATTCGCACTCCACTCCAACAAATGAGTGGCACACTATTGGAGCTTAGCAAACAACGGTTGTCCATCGTCAATCCAAACAGACTGCAAGAAAGGCCGAAAGTCCCGATGCTCCAGCCAACATGCTTGAAATATAAATGCACGATCTCTCTTCTGACTACCCCCTGAAGTATTAAGATTGAGCAGCAAAGGGTGATGATCAGAACTAGTCCTCGACAAATGTTGCAATGTCGAAGTCCTAAACTTACTACTCCATGGCACATTACAAAAAAACATAATCAAGACGCTCCGCAATATAACCACTTCCCTCTCAGCCATTTTTCCAAGTATACCTAGGACCGAAAATGTCATATCCATAAGATGGCATTGATTCACCACCCTACTAAGCTCAATCTCCCTATCAATTCTGCGACCACCCCACTTATCATCTCGTGACAGAACATTATTAAAATCACCAATCAATGCCTATGGACACTGAAACACCTTAGACATGCAATGAATCGTATGTCACAACCGTTGCCGTTTAGAAGTATTCGGGGAGGCATAATACACGAACATTTCATACTGGTCAGTTGGTGGTAGCTCTGAAAGTCCCATGCTTATTAGAGGTGTTAATGAATCGAGCCGAATCGAATACTAAGTTTTCAAACCCAAATTCGTTTAGTTAAACGAACTGTTTGACTTGGTTTGTTTACTGTAACAAACTTTAAATTTTGTTTGAGTTCGGCTCAAAAACACTATAACTGTTTAAACGAGCCGAATAGTTTGCGAACAGTTTCGCTCGTTTTAGTAAACAAACCTAATTAGGTGTTCGAACTTTACTCTTTTAAATAAAATTAACGAGCGAACTCGAGTTGTATACGAATCAAATTCGAACAACTTGCGAACTATTCGATTCACTTAACACCCATAATTCTCATATTTGATTTAAAGTGTCAGAACTTGTCTAGCATTTTGCACGTTAATTAGAATAGCCAGAAAAAGAAACGAGAAAAAAAAACGCAGTAATGGCACACGTCTCGCACCATATATTGCTCCTCTATTGTGGTGGAGGGGTAATATTTTTCTATTGGACAATTTTCTGAACTGTATTCATCATACTTCAAGTGTTTACATATCATGAGTACTTATAGACATTTTTAAAAAAAAGTTAAAAGATTATCTAGAAAGTTACAGATAAATGTGTGAAAGTAAAACAGTGACGTTATCTCTGTTTAGCTTTTCACCTTCTCATTCTTTTTTGGTAATGTGAAAATTTTCCTAATTGCTTTGGATGATGGTTTTTCTTAATTACTTCGGCTGATATAATTGAATTAAGCCAAAAGGGAAGTGTGGTAAAGAAAAGAGAAAAACAGGGAGACAAAATTGGTAGATTTCAAAGATATTGCCATATTATATAAAGGGTAATGTTGTCCAATGATTACAAATGTTTGAAATGTGGTGTGGATAAGCAATAGAAGGTAAGGAAACAGCCATACATACATACATACATACATACATACATACATACATATATACATACACACATATACATATATATATACACACATACACACATATGTGTATATATATACATATATTTATATATACAAATATATATACGTATATCTATATACATATATGTGTATGTGTGCACGCATGCAGTGCGTAGAGTTAATCAGTATACCTTTATATTTATATACATAAGTGAACATACAGAGAGATATAATCTTTTTTGTGAGGGTAAATAAATGAATGTTATTTAATTTACTTATTTTTACGTTAATGCTTTATTTAAAAATACTCAGGAATAGAGATTACCTTATCATCAAAGGCTACTTTGGAAGGTTAAGATCAGTTCACCTTGCATTTGACTTTCACAAGATCAGTTGCTTATGTCAAGTTTTACTTTTTATTTTTGAAGTTGATGGGTATAGTTATTGGCGTTGGGGTGGGGGTGGGGGTGGGGAGGAGTAGGAGGAGCTGGAAGATAGAAAGTCAACATTAACCATCATCCCTTCATTTAGCTGCAGAAAGGCTTATTTCATAAAGATTGTGGAAACCAACTAAATGATCTAGTTGATTTCTTTTCGATATACAGTTAATCGAAAAAAGTACACTACTAAATAGTTGTGCAGCTTGCTTAGGCAAAAGGCTTTGACAATAACCAAAATCAAACAATATGTTATACAGCACTAGGGTTTAGATATATATTTTACATACGTCATTGAAAATGGCCGTTAACTAAAAAAATCGTGAACTCATCGACTAAAAATGATCCAATATATATATACATATATACACACACACACACATATATATATACATATATATATATGTGTGTGTGTGTATATATATATATATATATATATATATATATATATATATATATATATGCTTTAATTATCTCAACGTGCAGTGGTTTGATGACGAGACATGTTCCTGTTATTAGTATACCTCCCATATTTAGTTGTAAGAGTTTCACAAAAATTGCAAGAAAATAATGGCGCCACATACCATCATTGACATGCTATATATGTCTGAATAAGTCTTACTTAATTTGGAAAATTGATGTGTCTTATCCTTTATTAAATATTTAAATGTTATGAAAGCATCCTCTATTACTAGATAAACTATTTCAATTACTAGAAATAACTTAATCATTTGGGGGGAAAATCGTGTTTCACATTATGCATGTCAATCGACAAGATTCCATGCAAAATTTGCAAATGCCGGCAACTATTTGCTCACATTTATATTACTCGAATTTTTTTAGAGGTGAAATGCAAATTTGTGTTACCTGAATATCAAAACATCCAAAGGATGTATCCCATATAATAGCTCTACTTGTAGGTCGTCATGCCAACCTACCTGTACTATTCAGTAATATAAGCTATTTTAAATAGTAGAAGCAACATTTATGTCTAAAATGTGGGAAAAGAGCTTATACATTACTTTGCACATGGGTGCGTCTTCTATATACTACGTCTCTTGATACAAATTATGTGCCTTCAAAAATGTATTTATTCCGCGCCTGCAAAATGTGGTACATTATAGCAGCCAAGACAATTTTTGCTGTCTTGGCTCTCAGTGTCTTTCCACTAAGTTTACGTGAGCTCCAGGTCAGTAATCTATGGATGGAACTAAGCCCCCGTGGAAGACTAAGCTAGGCCGAGGTGGATAGCCAAACTTGTCTGGTGGTCGAGCGGGAGAAGAAAAGGTGTTGAAGTGTCTCTTATCCCGCTGAGCAGAGCTGACATGCACGATCGTCGAGGTAAACAAGCATGTCCTTAGTGGGAAGCCTGTTCAACCTAGCCAGCCACAGCGTAAATGAGTGTTTGGGAGTTACTGTTTAGTCCTAGACGATCTTGGCCCAGTTGATTTTCCTACCTTTTTCCCTGAAGTATTCATATGCCAGTCGAGGTTTGAGAACAGCATCCACCATCCACGAAGTAAGAGCATATACGACTGAGCTGCACGACCCTGAGCTGACCATCAATTTGTCTCTGATCTCCAGTAAGTTTTTTAGGAGAGGGAGTCAGTGATGCGTCCCACCCTTGTCCATAACATGCTGTATGGCTTGTATTTATGGTTCATCCACTACACCCAAAGAGTATCCTTCTTGTGATGGAGATTCCATAAGTGCTTGGCTAATATCGCTAGATTTCATGCCTTCAACTAAAGTACTCCCAAGCCACCTTCATCTTTGGGTATGCTGACCTGAGACCATGAAACTCAAGCCTTTCTAGCCCTAGGTGAAGAATTTCCCGATAAGAAGTGTAAGCAAATTCTGTTCACCAGAGACCTAATTGTTGCTGGCAGAGGCAGCGCACTTAACCAAAAACAGTTTACGCCTTGCAGAACTGATTTGGTCAACTATAGTCTGTCTGCATATGAAAGACTAGTGACATTCCATAGCCCCACCTTGTCCATTAGCTTCTTGATGAGAGGGGCGTAGTGAGAGCTCTGGAGTTAGTGCCCAGCGATTGGTATGCCCATATATCTGAATGGCATAACGGAGAAGCTCGTGCTGACCTGCAGCCAGTTAGCATCCTGACCAACTCCTGCATGGAAGAGCTAGGACTTGGCCAGGTTGGCCCTGAGCCCTGAACAATCACAAAAGGTATTCAGTGCTTGCACGAGTTTTTGTACTAAGCAGATATCATCTCGGGAGAAAAGGATAAGGTTCTCTGCAAAGCTGAGGTGAGTGATAAACTACTTAGCACATCCAGCATGAAATTGGAATTCTTTATCGTGATGCAGCTGTCGGATAAGCCTCGAAAGGTAATCCATGCCAAGTACAAATAGGAATGGAGAGATAGGGTCCCCCTGTCTCAGCCCACGTCTGTCCTGAAAGTGTCCATAAGACCTACCATTTAAAGTGACAGAGTACAAGGTGGAGATGACGCACTCCATGATCTATCCAGTAAATACAGTAGGGAAACCAAGTCCAATAAGCATGTCCTTAAGAAAAGACTAGCTGATAGAGTCAAACGCTTTCCTAATGTCAACCTTTAACATGCATTTATGAGAAATTCTCTTTTTCCCATACTCCATGATTAATTCTTGCACCAGAAATATATTTTTCATCATAAATCTGCCTTTAATGAAGCCAGCCTGGGTTGAATCTATGATGGAAGTCATGACAGTCGTCATTCTTGAAGCAAGGATCTTAGATATAATCTTTTATATAACATTGCAGCAGGACATAGACCTATAATCCTTAACTCTGTTGAAATGCACAAACTTGGGTATGAGAGCAATTGTGGCATGATTGAGCTGCTTGAGCAACACCCTATTCCTAAAGAACTCTTGTACCGCAGCAACAAGGTCTGTCCCAACTATCTCTCAGGAACTGATGAAGAACTGGGAAGCGTAACCATCAGGACCAAGAGCTTTGTCATTACCAATAGAGAGCAGAGCTGCTTTGATCTCAACTTCCGAGATATGGACAATAAGAGAGTCAGCCTGCTGAGCTGAGAGCAAGGGGCCCCTATTCAAAACTTATGCGCTGATAGCCTGCACTGGCTGAGCTGAGCCGAGCAGGTCAGTGAAGAACTAAACAAAATGATGCGCTGTTTGCTCAATAGACGATGACATAGTACTATCGTCTAGCTGAACTCCCGTTATACTGTTCCTTGACTAGTTCCTTTTGATTACAGAGTGAAAGAATTTTGTGTTCATGTCTCTCAAAATTAAAAAGTTACCTTTGGCTATCTGTGCAAAGTATTTCTTTCCTGCCTCCATAAGGTTGAATGCAAGGTGCCTTTGTTTCTGCAACTTGTCCTTTTATTCAGGGGTGCCCCAGTTATCATTTGGGAATTCCTGTATGGTCTTCAGCTCTTCCTCAGCCTGGTTAGCATGGTTAGAGAAATGCCAGAAGGATTTCCTATTCAGGTCCCTCTGGAGGCTTTTTAAGGATTTGAGCTTCTTGCAGAGTTGGAACATTGCTGAGCCACAGACTCTTTGTCTCCAGTGTGAACTGGCCAGAGGAAGGAAGTCCTCATGATTGGCCCCCATGTTGAAGAACTTGAAGGAACTTTTAATTTCTGGCCTGAAATGATCTGGGCAGAGCACTTCAGGAGAATGGTTAGAGAGGCAACCTGCAGGAAAGAAATGTACCTTTGCCATGGGATATGTCTCCAGGAAGGCAGCATTTGTCATAGCTCTGTCAAGCCTAGATTTGATAGAGCCATTGTCCCAAGTGTGGAAGTGGCCTGATAAGGTGATCTCCATTAGTCTACTCTAGAGGAAGCAGTTGAGTTGATCCTGCTACTCGTAGTTACTGGCCGACCTGCCACCTACTCTCTTCTCTTCACCAAGGATGCAATTGAAATCACCCAGGACTATCCAAGGATTATTCAATGTTTGACTGTGGTTGAAAAGGGAGCTCCACAACGGGCGTCTGTCTACAATACTGTTGAATCCATACACAAAAGGGGCTGACAAGCTCAGCCTAGTCTCCTTAGATATAATTTTGTAGTGCATGACTTAGGGGTTAGCAGAGATGACCTAGACAGCATTAGAGGACGGATTCCACCCTAACAAATTTTGCTTGCCCTCATGGGATTCAAAATTATTTACAAACTCCGAGCCTGCAAACTTTTGGCACAAGAGCAGATACATTTTTTCGTTTAACTTTGTTTCTAGTAATTTGAGGATATCTATTTTGTGCTTTTTAACACAATTATAGACGTCATTATGCTTTAGGGGCTTGTTGCATCCCCTAATATTCCAAAAACTAATAATCATGGAGGTTAGGCATTTGAATGTACCTTGGCCTTACCATGAGGTTTAAGTTTTTTCCTCAAGGCGAGGGCTTTCAATTTGGAGATCACCTCAGCGAATCCATCCTAGAGCAAAGAGTTGATTCTTTCGACGTGGTGCTCCAAGTAGACATTAGCTTGCGTATTCTGTCTTGGCTCCAGCGGGTTAACCTCAGGCCAACCAGAGGTGTCCTACATTATCTATACAAAACTTGGCTGAGGTATGGCAAAGACAATTTCTGGGTGGCTGCTTTACGGTGCAGGTAGGAATGGAAGCTTGGGCCGAGGTGATGGATAGCTGAGCTAGGCTGGGGGTTGGCTGGGGTGTGGTGGAGGGAGGTGCTGAGCTGGCATTGGGCCAAGATGAGCTGGTGGAAGGCTGGGCTATTTCTGGCTTGCCTTTGTGAGATACCGCAGGTCTTTGTTGCTGAGCTGAGCTAGGATGTTGAGGCCGGGCTGAGTTGGGCCAGGTCTGCTGGGCTTTATGATGGGGGGTGGATGGAACAAGTGTTAAGTGGGGTGGCTGGGCTGACCTGGATTGTGTGGAGGTCGGTAGAGGTGGGATTCATCGAAGTTTGCGGGGCGTCTTTTTTATGGGAGGCTGCGTTGGGGCTGAGCTGCATGCAGTCTCTGCATAACATCAGCAGTCTTTCATACTCCACATTCTGAATAATTATGGTGCCATTCGAGAGCACCAACTCCACTGAGCTTAACAGCTCCTTGCTAAGATCCACTTCAACTAGCACAGGAGCAAAGTTCCAAGTGCTCCTTCTTGCAGTGAGTTGGTCTGCATACAGCGGCATGCCAAGCTGAGAACAAATACCAGATAGGACCTGGTCCACCGAGAGCGTGACTGATAGGTTGGGAAATTTCACCAAAACTGGGACTTGTGCTATTTCAGTTTCCCCAAATGTGAAGAATCTTGGCATTTTCTTAAGGATAAGAGACCTCTCATACGCAAAAAAGGCCCCGCACAGAGGATCTCCTCTATCTCCTTAGCTGATTCAAATTTGAAAATAATCCGTCCGGATGAAACTCCATTTTGTGCTTGGCTTTCCATGACTTGGAGAGGTTATGCGCTGCTTGCCGGCCTGGGAATTTCTGACAAAGCAACCCACAAGACAGCGATCTACATCTTCATCGCTGCACAGCTCATCAATGTTAATGTGCATCTTGCATGGGGTGCTAATTTCAAATTTTTTTTAAGTCTGAGGCTATGCTCAGGCTTTCTGTTGTTTCCAAAGAGTGAGTTCCAAGCTCTGCCTTGTGTTGGCTGAGCTGCTGTTTGAGTTGGCTAAGGTGATTGGCTGATGGGCTATTGGGGATGGGGTAGGTTTATTTAAATTTTATAAATGTCAACTCTTGCAGTAGAAGGGGCCACAGGAGCTGACAGATTGGTGACTGCAGGCCTAGGTGGCAGTTTCGAATTGGTGGAGGGGAGGAGAGAGGTTGTAGGAGTCACGTGATGAGGGATGTTATCTGATTGTCCGACTGCTGCTACCACATCATCCCCGCTTTTACCCGCTGGGCAATTCCTAAGACGGGATTGCCTGCTCCCAGCATCGTCTTCATTGGGATTCAAACTTGAAGTCCCTGCATCATCTCATCCGAAGCAGATAAAGGAGAAACGTCACCAGCAAATGCTTGCACCTCTCTCTTAGGCTTTGAGGTGGAGCCTTCATCATCGGAGCTGCTGTAGAAGGGGTGTGAGTCACCATCTTCAGAGCTTGACACCTTGCGGAAAGAACCAGAGTCTGTTGGTTTTTTGGCATCACAGGAGCTGCGACCCAGGGTTTCTTCTGTTGTATCATCCTTAGCAGGTGGACTTCGCTGTTTTTTGTCATCCATTCTTGTTGACATTTACGCTGGAGCTAGATGCCGCTGGGTTGTTCTTCCTTGAAGCATATTTTAACTTCAACACAGCCTTGGCTGCCTTCGTTTTGGGCATAGTGCAGTCCGTGTAGATTCAGAAAATAGTATAGTAGAGATAACAATGCAGATAAGAGCAGATTTGGTGGTAGGAAGAATATTGAAACGCCAAGGGTGAAGATTTTCTTCTAAAGAGAGGTAAAGAGTTTCTCTCTCTAACTTCATAACTCCCCCTGCCGATTTTTTATTTGATTTTTTTACTCGAATCTTCTTAATATGACCTTGTGACTACTCGGGTGAGAAATTTGCCATGCTTAAACTATTTGTTTAATACAAATTAAATAAATGAGGTGAGGATAGTATTTACCACTGTGTATATTCATCAATTTTTCTTCTTCCACCTTTAGATCTTACAACCTCTAGTTTGACTAGAAGATATATACTTGCTGAATAATCGACCAAGATAGCGAATCAAATGCAATGATTATAAAAATGTTATCCATTGTAATGGTGCTGATGATATTTTAATAAAATATAATAACAAAAGTCAACGCAAGTTGTGATTTGTTTTCTAGTAGCAGTTCGTGTCTGGTTCTTGACATGATATCGCTATCGAAACCTATTATCTTGAGATGATCAACTCCTATTTGGTCAAAACTCCAAACGAAATTCAGTTTAATCTCTTTCATCTTCCTCTTTTATCAAATTTATCAGAAAATGTTGAAGAAATATTCACTACTCTTTCATGCTGCTGCACTCATAATTTGCCTCAGAACTCTTGCCTCCGCACCAACTCTGCCTCCCGATGAAGGTTCGAAATTCTATCCTCTTATAAGTTTCTTTTACATTATTTTCCCCCTTAAACTGTTATGTTGTACGAGTTCAGAGTTCGATGTTTCTATTTAGTAGACGTAGTTCTCGACCGGACCTATTTTGAATCTATTATATGTGTTCATAATATGTTGAGAACTACTTATGCCATTGTTTTGTGACATCAAAGTCATTCTAAACATCTCGGGTATTTAAGTCGTCTGAAATCTTCAACTGTATATGTCCAGTTGTAGCTCTGGTGCAAATAGCTAAAACTTTGGGGAAGACAAATTGGAATTTCAGTGTGGATCCATGCAGTGGACAGAGCCCTTGGAGCGATCCCAGGCCTGTTAAAGGATTTGAGAACGCAGTTACATGTAATTGTTCTTTTGCTAATAACACAGTTTGCCATGTTGTTAGCATGTAAGTTCTCCATTCCTCCTTAATTTGATAACACATGTCCATGTACATGCACATATACACATAACTTTACATATAGATATACATCTACATGTATAAATACACATACATGTACGTATATGTATATATATACATATATATATACATATATATATATACATATACACACACATATATATATGTATATATATATATGTGTGTGTGTGTGTGTGTATATATATATATATGCATATATTTATGCATATGTATGTATGTTTATTTAAGGAAAGAATTTCATTAAGTTTCGTACTTGCAAAACCAGGTCACCTATACGGCAATTGGTTCACTTTTTATTTTAATGTATACTTTATTTTGATATTTATCTTTGTTAAGGGAGTGGGTTCTCCCCCCACCTGTACCAGAGGCCCCTTAGCCAGGTAGGATGTAAATCGAGGGATGTGCTCTACTAGCAGCCCTACAAGGGAGAGGACACACGAGATTCAGAAGCCCAGAAGCAACCCTTGTAATATTTCAACAAAGTATTGTCTCTACACGGGTTCGAACTCGAGACGTCGGGGTTCTTTATGTTAAGTTATAAAACGTTTTGATGATGAAAAGATGTTTTGAATAAGCTAAAATTATGCTTAATATTTGATGCAAGATAGGCAAAACACATTATGTCCAAAGACGGATGAGATTGCAAGTCACTGGTTGACATCGATCTCTCAAACAGGGGACATCGATCGATCGAAGTCCTTGACATAGATCGATCGATGTCTGACTGAAGACATCGAACCCTCAACCAAGTGACATCGATCGATCGATGTCACTTCATACCCTGACTTCGATCGATCGATGTTGGACTGAGGACTTCAGTCTCTCAACCAGGTGACATCGATCGATCGATGTCACTTCAGCCCCTGATATCGATCGATCGATGTCTGACTGAATACATCAGTCTCTAAACCTGGTGACATAGATCGATCGATGTACTCCAGAATTCAAATTTTTTGAACGTTGGAATAAAATCTAAGGTTGATTTTCAAGGTTTTCTCTTTCCAATCTTATTCAAACTTCTTGTGGACTTTAACCCAACTGATTACATGCTTCCTTGACTATTGTAAGCTTGTCTAAGATTCTCTAGGGTGGCTATCCAAGATCAAATCACTCCATAGGGTGGCTAGAGACTATTTTGGCATTGTCTTGACATTTTTGAAGATGAAGACTTGGTGGAAGGCCTCAAAAACGTGGTGAACTTCATCTATAAATAGAGGAGGCTTGGATGAAGCAAAAACACACTTTCAACATCATCTAGCTTCATTTTACATTGTTGTACTTTTCTCTCATACTTGTAACTTTGTTCAAAGCTTGTCTAGCTTTCTTTGATCTTCATTGTTGTATATTGAGAGAAAGAGAGTCAAGCACAAGAGGAACCATAATTATTTGATCTCTAGCTTGTGCTTAGACTTGTGAGAAAGTGTGAACCTTACTATATCTCTTCAACCCACTGTGAGAAGTTCTTGAGAGAACTTTTGTTGAAGTTGTGAGGAAGCAAGAAATTGTTCTTGCTACGAGGTGTAGTTGTTGTAGTTGCACAAGTGTGTTGTGCAAGAAGTTGCTGTTGTTGTTGGTTACACTAAAGTGTTAGTGTAAGTGTTGCTGTGGTTGCTCTTATTGTTCATAATAAGAAGAGTAGTTGTTGAAAATCCACTTTGGAAACAAAGTGGTAGTGGAGTAGAATCATTTACGATTCGAACCACTCTATATCCGGTGTACTCTTTCATTGTCTCTCATCTCCAATTCTTGCTCTGATTTTGAATATCTTTTTGAGTTGAGAAAAACAAGAAAATTCCGCAAAAGAGCCAAACACTCTATTCACCCCCCCCTCTAGAGTGTATTTCGGACCTTACAATTGGTATCAGAGCCTAACCTTGATTGCTTGGCCAATCTTTGCAAGTAGCAAGGTTAAAGATCATGGCAATGACAACCTCAACCTCAACCTCTTCATCTCCTAAGCCTACTGCACTATTTTCAGGATCAAACACTAAAGCTCCTATGTTTGATGCCCAAAACTATTCTTTGTGGAAATTTCGAATGATCAATCATTTGAAAGGCTGTGGATTTGATATATGGAGAGCTGTTGTCAAAGGAATTGAAGTTCCAATGATTACCAACTCAAAAGGAGAATCAATGTTTAAAGATGAGGATGACTACACCGACGAAGAGAAGATAAAGTTCGCCATCAATGGCAAAGCTTTTGACATTCTCTCAAGTGCTCTAACCACCACCGAGCTCATTAGACTCCAAGGTCTTGAAACAGCTCACGAGGCATGGAAAAGGCTTGAAATGATACATGAAGGAACTGAGCAAGTAAGAATGGCCAAAAGACTCATGCTCATGAAGGAATATGAGATGTTCGGAATGAAGAGTGGTGAGAAGATTGAGGAGACAATCGATCGATTCACACGAATAGTGAATCAACTCTCCATGGTTGACAAGAAAATCTCAAACGAAGACCTTGTCTCAAAACTCCTCAACTCCTTGCCAAGAGAATGGACACCCAAAGTCACCGCCATCACCGAATCAAAGAATCTCAAGACTCTTACTCTTGATGAGCTATCCGGTAATCTTCTTACTCATGAAATTCTTATTGATGAACAAAATAGGATGAATCCCATCAAGCCTACACAAACATCGCACAAAGGATTGGTGGTAGAGTCCGATGATTCGGATGAGGAAGTTGCCCTTCTTGTAAGAAAATTTAGAAGAATGGCAACTAGAAACAAAGCTCAAGCAAGAAAGTTTTTCAAGAAACCATCTAAAGAAAAAGAAGCAAGTGAAAATTGCTATAGATGTGGTCGACCCGGTCACTTCATTGCCGATTGCCACGTAAAAGAGCCGCAAAAGCAAGAGAAGAAGGTCTTTTCTCAAAAGAAGAAAGCCCTCAATGCGGAGGTAACCACGTGGGATGATCTCCTTTCGGAATCGGAAGGAGAAGATAGTGAAGATCAAGATGTTGGACTTGTTGCAATGGTTGAAAATTCAAAGTTTCAACATACTTGTCTTATGGCGATTGAAGACGACCTTGAGGTAAACTCTAACCCTTCAAATTTGCATGATGAAATAGGAGATTTGCAAGATGACTTTGAAAAATTAAATTTGAAATATAAGCATTTAAAGAAAGAGTTCAAGAAATGCATTTTAGAAAATAAGAGCTTGCATGATAAAAACATTTTGATGGTTCAAGAGCATGATATCATACTTACTATGCATAAAACCGTAGCTCTTGAAAAGGAAGAAATTAGAAAAGAATGTGAAAAACTAAAATTAGACTTACAAAGACTAACAAATGGGAAAAACAACTTAGACATACTACTTGGGAATCAACGAATTGGAAATGATAAATCCGGTTTAGGATTTAACTCATCATCTTCTATTAAACCTAAGTCTTTAAAGAAAAAGACAAACAATGGAAAATCACAACAAAATTTATCATCTTCTAAACCAAAGCGTGTACCCACGTGCTTTTATTGCAACAAGCTAGGACATGTAAAGAAAGCATGTAGAGCTCGATTTGAGAGCACATATGTTTGGAAGCCTAAGGGTCGAAAAACTAACCCTAAAGGACCCAACCATCAAAGGGTACCAATGCATACATCTTTTGGATTTGTAGGCTCTCAAGATAAATGGAGTAGCCAAAGAAGAAGGAACCAAATGGCTTATGGACAGCGGATGTTCAACTCACATGACCGGAGACAAGACGTTGTTCACCAAGCTCAAGCTCCAAGATGGTGGAACGGTGCATTTTGGCAATGGGAGAGCCAAAATCCTTGGACATGGAGAAATTGGTAATTCTTTTTTTACTATTAATAATGTACTATATGTAGAAGGGCTTAAGTATAATTTGATAAGTGTTAGCCAACTATGTGATGCTAATTTTCAAATTGAGTTTGTGAAAAGAAAATGTGTTGTGAAAAAGAATGATAAGATTGTTTTCGAAGCTATTCGTAAAAATGATGTTTACAAATTTAGCACACATGATTTGATATCACAAAATGTTTCTTGCCTAGTTGCCAAAAATGATTTGACTCAACTATGGCATAGACGACTTGGACACATTAGTTTCAAGAATTTCAAAGAGATTTGCAAAAATGAAAAGGTCCAAGGTCTTCCAAAATTGAATTTCGAAAACCATGGCTTATGCGACACTTGTCAAAAGGCAAAACTTGTTAAAACGAGTTTCAAGCCCAAAAGTGAAATCTCCACCACCAAACCTCTACAATTGCTTCATATGGATTTGTATGGGGACATTGGTACAGCAAGTCTAAGTGGAAAACATTACACCTTTGTGGTGGTAGATGACTACTCTAGGTATACTTGGGTAATGTTCTTAGCTAAAAAGAATGATGCATGTCAAGAATTTATAAAACTTTGTAAGAGATTAGAAAATCAAAGAGAAGACACAATTAAGGAAATTAGAAGTGATAGAGGTGGTGAGTTTGATGGAGAGTTTCAAGAATTTTGTATATCCAAAGGGTATGGACATAATTTTTCAGCTCCAAGAACTCCTCAACAAAATGGTGTTGCCGAAAGGAAAAATAGAACACTTCAAGAAATGAGTAGAGCCATGCTAAATGAATTTGAGCTACCCAAATATTTTTGGGCCGAAGCTGTAAATACCGCGTGTCATGTGATCAATAGAGTTTATTTGAGACCATTTCTCAAAAAGACTCCTTATGAGCTTTGGAAAGGTAGAGTACCAAATATTGGTTATTTCAAGGTTTTTGGTTGTAAGTGTTTTATCCTTAACACCAAAGACAACTTGGATAAACTCGACTTCAAAGCGGATGAAGGAATTTTTATGGGCTATGCCCAAAATAGCAAAGCATTTAGAGTATATAATAAGAGAAGTATGAAAGTTGAAGAATCAATTCATGTCAAGTTTAGTGAATTCATTGATGATAAGTCAAACAACAATAATGATGACGATGAAGATGAAATAATCGAAGTAAGTCATATAGAAAAATTTGAGAATCCAAAAGGTAATATTGTCATCGACCTTAGGATTGATCCACTTGAACCTAATGTTGAAGATGAAGAAGTAGGAGGAGATACCTCAAATTTGCCAGATTCATACAAATATAGGAAAGATCACCCTAAAGAATTGATACTAGGTGAAACTAGCCAAGGTGTAATGACAAGGAGAAAATTCAATGAAAATGCCTTCATTTCACAAGTTGAGCCTAAAAATATAAAAGAAGCAATAAATGATGAAGATTGGGTATTAGCTATGCAAGAAGAATTAAATCAATTTGAAAGAAGTGATGTTTGGGAATTAGTTGCTAAACCTAGTGATCATCCTGTAATTGGCACCAAATGGGTATTTAGGAACAAAATGGATGATAAAGGAAACATCACTAGAAACAAAGCTAGGTTAGTAGCCCAAGGCTATAGGCAAGAGGAAGGCATAGACTACGATGAAACTTTTGCCCCCGTGGCTAGGTTAGAAGCTATTAGGATGTTATTAGCATATGCATGCTATAAGGATTTCAAACTATATCAAATGGATGTGAAATCCGCATTCTTGAATGGAATAATTCAAGAAGAGGTCTATGTAGCTCAACCTCCGGGGTTTGAAAATCATGATTATCCAAATCATGTTTTTAGACTCAAAAAGGCCCTTTATGGACTTAAACAAGCTCCTAGGGCTTGGTATGATAGATTAAGTAACTTCCTACTTGAAAACGAGTTTTCAAGAGGAAAAGTCGACACTACTCTTTTTATTAAAGAACAAGGAAACCATGAACTGCTTGTTCAAATTTATGTGGATGATATCATATTTGGTGCTACTAATGATTCTCTTTGTAAGCATTTTGCTAAATTGATGGAAGGAGAATTTGAAATGAGCATGATGGGTGAACTCAACTACTTTCTTGGTCTACAAATCAAGCAAACTCAAGATGGAGTGTACATATCTCAAACAAAGTATACGAAGGATTTGCTCAAGAAGTACAAATTCGAGGATGGAAGAAGTGTGAGCACTCCGATGAGCACAAGTACAAAGCTTGACAAAGACGAAAAAGGAAAGCCAGTTGAGGTAACGAAATATAGGGGTATGATTGGAAGTTTACTTTATTTGACCGCTAGTAGGCCGGATATTTTGCATGTTGTATGCTTATGTGCTAGATTTCAAAGTATGCCTAAGGAATCGCATTTAGTTGCCATTAAACGTATCTTTAGGTATTTAAAAGGAACTTTGAACTTTGGATTGTTTTATCCCAAAAATGGATGTTTTGATTTAAGAGGGTATAGTGACTCTGACTATGCCGGAAACCTTGTTGATAGGAAAAGCACGTCCGGAACATGTCAATTTCTTGGAGACTGCTTAGTTTCTTGGTTTTCCAAGAAACAAAATAGTGTGTCACTTTCAACGGCGGAATCCGAATATATATCGGCCGCTTCATGTTGTGCACAACTACTTTGGATGACAAACACATTGAATGATTACAATGTTAAGTTTGATAAAGTTCCCATCCTATGTGATAATACCTCAGCCATAAGTATAGCACAAAACCCGGTTCATCATAGTAGAACAAAACACATTGAGGTGAGACATCACTTCATAAGAGATTGCATCCAAAAAGGATTGGTATGCGTTGAGTTCGTTCCAACAAATGACCAACTGGCAGATATCTTTACCAAATCCCTTCCCACCGAGACATTCGAATCAATTAGGACAAGATTGGGAATGCTAAACATTGGTTAAAGGGTTAAAAACTGTTAAAATTACAGAATTCTGCATACATAGATCGATCTATGTGAAAATTTTAGAGAATGATGTCTATAAAGACATCGATCGATCGATGTACAGGACATCGATCGATCGAAGTCCCTGACATCGATCGATCGATGTCAGCGGGACAGACGCCTATAAAACCTGCAAAACGTCTCATTTTTCATTCTCACCCCTACGAACCCTAGTTTTCCCTCCTGCGAATTCCATCTCTCATTTCAACAAAATTTTCAATCCTTCTCTCAAGGCTATTTTTTTTAATCCTACTCAAATCCACATCAATCTTCAATCTCTAACCAAAATCATCTAGCATTTTCTTGCCCTAATTCTCTCAAATGGCTCCAAGAACCAAAAATCATCCCAAGAGGCAGAAAACTTCACAACAACAAACTCCAACGGGTCCAAGAACAACAGGATTACGGAAGCAACCAGAGCCATCTCAAGAACATCTCATTCGTGAGGTAAGAGAAAGTCTTCACATTAGAAATTTTCCCTGGCTTAAAACTGGTGAATATGAGAATGCATTGGCTACACCTCTAGGATTAGGGATACATACTCATATATCTCAGAGAGCACAATTACTATTCACTGAATGGGAAAATAGTAATAGGTCTACCATTCCATCAAAGGTGCTCAAAATTGAGGACATTTTGAGCAATGCAGAATTGAGACCTATAATTGACTTGTTGTATGCTCAAAACTGGAAGTTTTTGTGGGATTCATCTGAGATGGGAGCTATGTCTACCCGTTATACCCGACTGTTTTATGCCAATTTTTGGATTGACTATCTGAATGGAAATCCATTTTCTCTGAATTCAGTTATTGATGGTCAAATAGTCTCTTTTCACACTGCACAAATCAATGCTATTCTTGGTACACCTAATGAGGGATTCAAGGATTTCGATCCTTGGAAGTGGGATTTTCACAAGTACCAAGTCACTGAAAATGAAGTCAAAACCTTTCTTGGATTTCACCCGACAAAGAACACAAACGATATGCCTTTGATGTATAGAGTCTTACTTGCGATAGTTACCTTTTGTGTAAATGGAAAATCAGCCAAACTTCCCAGCAACCTAGACTTTTACATCACATACCGCATAGCCAGGAGAGAGCAGGTTAATTTTGGAGAAGTTTTCTTTGAAAATGTGTTGGAGGCGGTTACGAAGAAATCGAAGGCACTTCCTTACAGTAATCTGATATACAGATTACTGAAAAGTTCAAATCTCGTACTGGATGTTGAATACGAAGAAGGGATTACGAATAAGGACTATTACACAAAATTCAACATCCAGCAAATTCTCAAGTCTAGAAAGGAAGCGCAACGAAGGGGTGGTGCTCAGGAGCTGGAGGAAGAGGAAGCTGAAAATGAGCCGGAAATACCACCACACCCCACTGAGCCTACTGTAGAACCCCAACCCAACCCTCCAAGTCCTACATCTCGCATAGACAAAGGCAAAGCCCCAATGGAGAAAGAGAGTGAATCCGGG
The DNA here is from genome assembly GCA_036186865.1 of Eustoma russellianum. Taxonomy (NCBI): domain Eukaryota; kingdom Viridiplantae; phylum Streptophyta; class Magnoliopsida; order Gentianales; family Gentianaceae; genus Eustoma; species Eustoma russellianum. The sequence goes on from AP025052.1 coordinate 8,112,183, forward strand.
GATGATATGGATATTGAATACGAGATAAATGACATCCAACGCACTCTTGGTCAATGGGGTGAAGACTTGACCAAGGAAGCTGTTCGTATAGACGATTTGGAAAAAGGCTATACGACTTTCCAGACTCGTTTACAAACGCTAGAAACAAGAGTGGATACTGAAGTCAAGTCACTCCAAAATGAGCTAACCATGCAAAAGACCAAGTACCAGAAATTGAAGACAAAGCTCAAAGCCGCTCTTTCCGGACTTTGTTTCTCCTCTGATGAGGAGTAATTATTGATGATTTCCCATTCTCTCGTTTTTATGTTAGTTTTTGCAAGTTTGAAGTTGTATCTCAAAACTTGATGTTTTCCTCATAACATTTATATTTTCGCCTTGGTAAATTTTTTTTGATGTTTTCAAAAAGGGGGAGAAGTTCCATGCATGCTTTGGCTTTGGCATCATTATCATGTTTTTACATTGTTAGCATGTTTTGTTGGTTTCATTTCATGAATTGTTTTTTATCTTAACTTGATGGAGCTTTGGATGCTTGCTAATGATATGTTTTGGCATGATGGATTGTGGGGAAGCATAATTAGATCTTAACACGAAGTGTGTTGGACATGTTGGCATGATAGGCATTCAAATGGCTAAACTAAGAATGGTTACTTCCTGTCATTTTGTATGATAGGCATTCAAATGGCTAAACTAAGAATGGTTACTGTCTATCATTTTGGCTTAAAAAGTTGAATTGTGCATAACATGACAAAAAGTCTATTGATATGCTTTACATATTGAAATGGTGAAAATACAAAACTTGATGCATAATTTGAGGGGGAGCATGTTGGGTAGATTGATGAGAAAGCATGAACTAAGGGGGAGTTGTAGAAAAACATCTTTTGGATTGTTGTTTTGAAATCATCAAAAAGGGGGAGAATGTTAAGTTATAAAACGTTTTGATGATGAAAAGATGTTTTGAATAAGCTAAAATTATGCTTAATATTTGATGCAAGATAGGCAAAACACATTATGTCCAAAGACGGATGAGATTGCAAGTCACTGGTTGACATCGATCTCTCAAACAGGGGACATCGATCGATCGAAGTCCTTGACATAGATCGATCGATGTCTGACTGAAGACATCGAACCCTCAACCAAGTGACATCGATCGATCGATGTCACTTCATACCCTGACTTCGATCGATCGATGTTGGACTGAGGACTTCAGTCTCTCAACCAGGTGACATCGATCGATCGATGTCACTTCAGCCCCTGACATCGATCGATCGATGTCTGACTGAATACATCAGTCTCTAAACCTGGTGACATAGATCGATCGATGTACTCCAGAATTCAAATTTTTTGAACGTTGGAATAAAATCTAAGGTTGATTTTCAAGGTTTTCTCTTTCCAATCTTATTCAAACTTCTTGTGGACTTTAACCCAACTGATTACATGCTTCCTTGACTATTGTAAGCTTGTCTAAGATTCTCTAGGGTGGCTATCCAAGATCAAATCACTCCATAGGGTGGCTAGAGACTATTTTGGCATTGTCTTGACATTTTTGAAGATGAAGACTTGGTGGAAGGCCTCAAAAACGTGGTGAACTTCATCTATAAATAGAGGAGGCTTGGATGAAGCAAAAACACACTTTCAACATCATCTAGCTTCATTTTACATTGTTGTACTTTTCTCTCATACTTGTAACTTTGTTCAAAGCTTGTCTAGCTTTCTTTGATCTTCATTGTTGTATATTGAGAGAAAGAGAGTCAAGCACAAGAGGAACCATAATTATTTGATCTCTAGCTTGTGCTTAGACTTGTGAGAAAGTGTGAACCTTACTATATCTCTTCAACCCACTGTGAGAAGTTCTTGAGAGAACTTTTGTTGAAGTTGTGAGGAAGCAAGAAATTGTTCTTGCTACGAGGTGTAGTTGTTGTAGTTGCACAAGTGTGTTGTGCAAGAAGTTGCTGTTGTTGTTGGTTACACTAAAGTGTTAGTGTAAGTGTTGCTGTGGTTGCTCTTATTGTTCATAATAAGAAGAGTAGTTGTTGAAAATCCACTTTGGAAACAAAGTGGTAGTGGAGTAGAATCATTTACGATTCGAACCACTCTATATCCGGTGTACTCTTTCATTGTCTCTCATCTCCAATTCTTGCTCTGATTTTGAATATCTTTTTGAGTTGAGAAAAACAAGAAAATTCCGCAAAAGAGCCAAACACTCTATTCACCCCCCCCCCCCTCTAGAGTGTATTTCGGACCTTACACTTTAGCCCCAATCACCTTGTCACTTACCACTAGACTATGCCCCTGGGGGCTTATTTTGATATTTATCGCATATGCGAGTGGTGGAATTTCCTTTGTTCGCTTTTTTTTGGGGGAGGGGGAGGGGGTGGATGTGTTTTTCTAGTACGCTTTTTTTTTCCTTTGAAAATCTGATACAATGAAGGTTAAGAGTGTTAGAATATATGAGATTTGATTGACTTACCATAGATAAAACAATCAGTTTGATGTGAATATTGTGATTGTCTGAATTATTGGAATTAACATTATTGTGATTAGATTTGATTTAGTAATTTATCTTGTAGAGTCCAAACAACCAACTATATGTACTTGTACAATGTTGATGAAGAATATACAGAAATACAAGAATTATTCTTACAATCTTGTTCTTGCTACCCTATTTCTACATGGTATCAGAGCAGGAAAATTTCCTCTCTGGTTGAGTACAACGTTTCTGGCTCAGATTCAGTCATCATCATTACCAGAGCTGTATCTGTTCTCAGAACCAAGCCTTTACCTTCCTCGACCAAGTGTGTACACATCCTTATCTCAATCAACGATCTGATCAGTTGATCAGAATTATACCTCAACCCAGCTAGTTTTTTCTTGCAAAAAGGATACACTAAACATGTCAAATCCTCCAGAAAACATATCTATATACCAGAAACATCTAAAAAATGCCAAAACTCCCTGATGATTTTGATATTTCTACAGAATTTGTCAAGTTTCTACAGACCCAAATGAATCCAGTACTCCAGAGTTCTCTTTCACCTCAACCTCCGAAAATTTGGTGATCAAGGTGAAGCTGAACTCAGGCAACTACCCTTTATGGTGCAACTTGAAGCACCGAGCTCTTATGGACAAGGGGAGGAGCACCCACATTACAGGGTCTCTCCTCCCCCTGCCAACAGATGCAAACTATGCTAAGTGGGAGCAAGATGATCAACTTGTTTTCACATGGCGAATAGACAATATGGATGAAACCCTCGTGAATAATTCCTCTAGCTAACCAACCGCACAAACCCTTTGGGATGGACTGTCTGTGACTTACGGGTCAGGAGGTGACCCGTTACAAAAATTTGATCTACACAAGCAGGCATACATAGTGAGACAAGGGAAAAGCACACTGGACGTCTGCTGGGAAAAATTACAGAATCTATGGTGGATAATACACAACCGATGCTCGAATCCCATGGAATGTATTAGGGACATTCAGAAGTTCAATGAATACATACAGGAGTAGAGGTTATACCAGTTGTTGATGGCTGTTGATCATATGTCTGCAGCCACAGAAAAGGAATTATTGAAAAGTGACCCAAGGCCTACAGCAGAAGCAGCGTATGGAGAACTGCGTAGGTCAGACACCGAAAATATGTTGTTGAAACTTACTCCCTCAGTACCATCATCGAGGGTAGGTTTGGGCCAAGGACTGGTATAAAAGGGACCGGGTGATCAGGGGAGAGATGGCTCATATCCACCGAGAAGGGGAAGAGTCCATAACCCCCGCTCAAGGCCACCATCACGGCGGAGGGAAGAGAAAACTCACATAGAATGCACACTCTTCCAGAAGAAGGGGCATAGCAGGGAGAGTTGCTTTAAACTCCATGGTTACCCAGAATGGTGGGAGGAGTTCAAGAAGAAGACCCAAGCACAAGCTGCCGCCACTCAAGTCACCGGAGAAGGTAAGGGCAGCAGACAAGTGGAGGAGACAACCGGAGGAGGCCCAGGGAAGGACCAGAACCAGTCAGCAGCCACATCGGGGAAGAAGAAGGATTTGGCGCCGCTGCAGCAGGTATCTGGGTTAAGGTTGTAAGCTCTAACCATTGTTTTTATACCCCACTCCTAAGGAATTTACACCCTTGCCCCCTGCTGGTTTTGAAAATATAAGTGAGGACCCTACAGTTTCTGAAAACGTTAACAATAACCCCCTATTCCCATAAGCTCACCAGCACCGCTTGAAACTCCATTTATTTCACTTTCCACCCCTGAAGTCCAAACATTAACCCGTTTTAACCCTAAACATTTCCCAATTGCGCCTGGAGCCCCTGAGTTTCAGGAAATTACACCAATGGACCCTAAAAATACCTTACGCACCCGAGTTCACACACCTTCCCTATGCCACCATACCAGAAGTACTTTCCCATGGATCTTCGACTGTGGGGCTACTGATACAATATCATACGATCCACGAGACTTCCCCACACTTACGCCTCCTACTAAAACAAGTGTTGAGACCATAAACGGAACATCTGTTCCCGGTACGTGGTGGTGTCACAGTCACCATAACACCTAATACAACCCTCAAAAATTGCCTCTACGTACCTGCGTTATCTACAAAATTATTGTCTGTTAGTCAGCTTACCAAAGAATTAGATTGTGTGGTTATGATGTATCTCTCTGCATCCTGCAGGACATTCGTACCAGGGAGATCATTGGGCGTGGTACTGAACGCCACGAGATGTACTTTGTTGATACGGTAGCGCAACAAGGACAGTCTAATCTTGCCACCGAGACAGTTACTCGGCAGTTATAGTTGTGGCATCGCCAGTTAGGGCATCCATCATTTTCATATTTAAAACATTTATTTCCTTCCTTATTTACTTCCAAACTTGAACCTTTGCAGTGTGATACTTGTCTCCAGGCAAAAAAAACCTGGTTTACCATCCAAATAATACACGTTTGAGTCATATGTTTTCTCTAGTTCATTCAGATGTGTGGGGACCATCTCCATATAATATACCTCTAGGGTTCCGTTACTATGTAATTTTTGTGGATGACTTTTCCAGAATGACATGGCTATGCATCATGAAAAACAAATCAGAAGTCTCCAATAAATTTCTTCATTTTTACAAAATGGTCAAAACTCAATTTAATGCCTTCGTCCAAATACTACGTTACGGTAACGAAGGTGAATACATTGAAGGGGATTTGGGATAGTTTCTTAATAACAACGGGATAATTCACCAAATCACATGCCCACATACTACTGAACAAAACAGAGTAGCAGAAAGAAAAAATATAGTACTCTTAGAAATGGCTCGCGCCATGATGTTTGAATCTCATGTCCCGATGATTTTTTGGCTGGAGGCCGTATCCACTGCTGCCTACCTCACCAATCGCCTGCCCACAAAGATCTTTAATCTCCAAATATCGCTAACACACTGTCCACCGAACATTCTATCCCATCTATATGTTCCCTTCCCCCAAAGGTCTTTGGCTGCACCGTTTTTATCCACAACCCTAAACATGAACATACCAAACTTGACTCATGTGACGACAAATATGTCTTTGTTGGCTATGCTACTACCCAAAAGAGTTATCGTTGCTACAATCCCAGAACACACTGTGTCCATATCATAATGAACTGTATCTTTATCGAAACTGAATTCTATTATCCCACCCAATCAAGGGTTCAGGGGGGAGCCATATACTTATGATGGAACCCTAGATTTGTTGTCGCACTATAATTGCTCAGCGACCGTTCCAACACGGCAAGTAAATGGCACCGACTGTGCTACTGCTCCAGATGATGTACAGCTCGCTACTCCAGTACTACCTGATAATCAACCTGGGATGAATGTCGCGCAAGAGGTAAAAAATAATCATGAGCAATCTAGTTCCTTGGTTTTTGGTGACAACAATATTATCTCAAATAATATCCCTATGATATCTCTGCCTCATTCAGAACTGCCATAGAATCTCCTGTGGGTCCCACTAATATTTTGCTGTAACAGCAGCAGGTATGAGTATTACCTCCCCGAACCAATTGGGGAGTACCTCCGGAACGTTATTCTCCTGACAGAGTATCAAGAACATCTCGGTACCCCCTGAGCAGTCCCAGAAATAGGGTAGGTGAGGTTTCCAAGGGTTCTTTGCGATTATATGCAGTGAAGAGATCCCGAAAGATGTCAAGGAAGCCTTAAGGCGACCAGAATGGAAGGAGGCCATGCTAAGTGAAATGAGTGCGCTTCGGAAAAGTGAGACATGGGAAAAATGTGTCATACCTCCTGGAAAAAATCCTGTAGGATGTAAATAGGTGTTTACAATAAAGTATAAAGCATATGGGAGTGTGGAGCGATATAAGGCACGACTCGTAGCCAAGGGATACACTCAAACTTATGGCATCGACTATTCTGAAACCTTCTCACCTGTAGCCCAGATTGACACCATTTAGGTCTTGTTTTCAGTGGCAGTCATAAGGCACTGGTCCCTCCATCAGTTTGACGTCAAGAATGTTTTTCCTCCTTGGCGACCTTAAAGAAGAGGTATACATGGAACCCCAGCCTGGGTTCTCTATAGAGTTTGGAAGAGGCGAGGTGTGTCGTCTAAGAAAATCTCTATATGGACTGAAACAGTCGCCCCGAGCTTGGTTCGGGAGACTTACTGAGGTAATGAAGCAAGACGGCTACTCATAGAGTAGTGCAGATCATACTTTGTTTATAAAGCTACAGGGAGGATTGGTGACTTGCTTAATTATCTATGTTGACGACATGATTATTACTGGCGACGATAAAGAGGAGATGACTCAACTCCAGAATCATTTGTTCACAAAGTTCGAAATGAAGGATCCTAGAGGTCTCAAGTATTTCCTTGGAATAGAAGTTCTCCGATCCGAATCTGGAATTTACATCTCACAAAGCAAGTACATTTTGGATCTTCTTACTGAGGTAGGTATGTTTGATTGCAAACCTTGTAACACACCTATGGAAGTAAACAATAAATTACAGGTAATCGATGGTGTGCCACCTGCGGATAAAGGTCAGTACCATCGCTTGGTTGGCAAGTTAATCTACTTGTCACATACTCGGTCCGACATTGCTTTTGCTGTCAGTCTAGTCAGCCAGTTCATGCATAGCCCACAGACATATCATATGGATGTTGTTATGCGTATTCTGAGATATCTAAAACATACACCTGGTAGAGGAATTGTGTTTCGAGACAACGGGCACCTTGATATTCAGTCCTATATAGATGCTGATTGGGAAGGAAACAGGGTAGATTAGAGGTTAACATCTGGATATTTCACTGTCGTGGGAGGAAACCTTGTGACGTGGAGGAGTAAGAAATAGAAGTGGTTGCCCTCTCTAGCACAGAGGCAGAGTTCCGAGGGATTGTGAAAAGCATTACAGAGGTGTTATGGATACATAAGGTGTTCAAAGAACTAGGTCTTCCGATCAATCCAAACAGCACGTGAAAGATATAGTCTAGAGTCTAACTAACTTGCTTAACATCTAAGCTTCCTCTACAAGCTGAACCGTGTAGCCGCTACTTGCTTATCCTCTACTTCATGCTCATGCATCCTTCACGATGCCCTAGATAGCTTCTGTTTTCTGTCTAAAGCATACTCCTGCTTCCATAAGTCTAGCTGCCACATTGCATTTGTTGCTTATCACTCCAGGTTCTCTGTTTTCAGCACTTCGTTGCTGATGCTCGTGTACTTACATGGCTCTAACACCCTTCTCAATCTTGACTGACTAAACTTGTTACACTTCTTATGTCTCAGTTAGGTTGTGTAATATTCGTCGATCCAATGCCTTTGTAAACACATCAGCTAGTTGCACTTTAGTTCTCACATGCATAGGTTTGATTCTTCCTTCTTGAAGCTTATCTCTTACAATTTGACAATTTGTTTCAATGTATTTCGTCCTCTCATAAAACACAAAATTTTCGACAATCGATATGACACTTTTATTGTCATAAAACAATTCTGCTGCCTCTGAGTTGTTCTACCTTCAAATCCTTTAAAAGATATAACATACATTATACCTCACATGTAGCAGCAGCCAATGCCCTGTACTCATCCTGTGAGGATGATCTTGCACTGTAGTGTGCTTGTTAGCCTTCGAAAAAACTAGTGCATCTCTCAAAAAATGCAGAATCCTTTAACAGAACTCTTAGTCTTAAAGCAACCTCCTCAATTTGAATCAACAAATGCTTTGATCCTAAAAGCCCCCTCATTTGGGAATAATAAGCCTTGTGGTGGTGATTCATTCAAATACCTTAGTAGTGTATATGCTGCCTTAATATGCATCTCAGTAGGAGTTTCTAGGAATTTACTCATTTGTTGCATAGCATATGCTATATCTGGTCTTGTAATTGTTAGGTACGACCGCTTGTCAATTAACCTTCTATAGTTCGTTGTATTTTGTACTAGATCAGGATCATTATGACCTAGCTTCAAGTTTTATTCTATAGGAGTTTTTACGGGTTTAGAAGCTAGTTTAGCTTATTCCAAAATTTTTGAGGTACACTTTTATTGACAAAGCATGATCCCCCTTGAGACCTGACGACTTATAATCCAAGAAAGTATTGTAGGTCACCAGATCCTTGATCTTGAATGCCTGATTGAGAACTGACTTAAGGGAATGAATTTTATGTATAGAATTGCTCGTCACAATATTGTCATCAACATAAACTAATAGAACAAGGGATTGTCTGTCTTTTTATTGAACATGGTATAGTCATTCTTAGATTGTATATATTCATGAGAAAGAAGAAACTGGTTGAGTTTTTTATTCTATGGTTGACTGGCTTGCTTAAGGGCGTAAAGTGACTTATGAAGCTTGCAGATAATGTTAGATGCTTGGACACAAAGCCCTTTAAGTAACTCAATGCAGATTCCTTGATATGAATCACAATGAAGGAAGACATTGTTCACATCCAATTAATGAAAATACCATCCTTTGTTGGCTGCTAAAGCAAGCAATAATTTAACAGTTGTCATCTTAGCCGCAAGAGAGAATGTATCATTATAAGTAATTGAAGTAAACAACGCATTCAAGAATACAACGCGTATAAAGTACAACTCACTTTATATTATTATTCGGAAAATAACTCAAAACCGAACAACTATTCTTGGCACCTTTGACAATGACCTTACCCGGTATTGCCTCACCAATCACCCTACCCGGGATTGGTATTTGTCACTCTTGCTCTTGGCACTCTTGGCGCTTGGCACTCTTGGCGCTCTTGGCACTCTTGAGGCACCATCTACTATGGCTGGCCCCCTTTATTTATAGACCAACTAATCTAAGCAAAATCAAACCCTAATAGGACTAGATAAACATTATTAAGACAAATCCTAGCTAGAATAGATAAAGACAACTAAGGAATATCAAGACAATGACTCTATCTTTAATTCCTACTAATTAGAATCCAAATCAAACAAGGAAATTATCCAACAATCTCCTCCTTAATTTCCGAATGTAAAGGTCAGGAACCCTGCTTTGGTATGTGCACAAAGAACTCCCTCAAAGATGCATCTTAATGCTTCTCGGATTCTTCTGAATCTCCTGCATCATCCTTTGATAAGTCCAATGATTTAACAACATCCTTAGCATGCAACTGATAATTTGTTTCATGTGAGGTGTACTGTATATTGGTATCTTCCAGCATTGGCTTCACATCAGAAACAAAAATCTTAGAAGCCGATCGCTTCCCTTTTTTTTATTTTGTGTTGATGACTCCTTTGATCACACAAGTCTTCAACAACCGCGCGATGAATCCGGCCTCTGTTGATACGAAGAACAAGGCAGCCTCCTCTCGGGATCAACCTTCTCACGGCAACCCTACCACGGTGGCTCCTCCCTCTTCAAACAACCTCGGCTCTGATACCAATTGAAGTAAACAACGGATTCAAGAACACAACGCGTAAAAGCACAACACACTTTTATTAATGTTCGGAAAATAACTCAAAACCGAACTAGTACTCGCCGCAGCTACAACGGTTCGGCCGACCCCTTTAAATAGACTCACTAGCCTAGACAAAACCTTAAGAAATAAATAAACACCTATAAGGAAATATACCAAAACAAAACTCCTACTTCTAAGGAGACTTCCTAAGCCTTATCATATAAGGAAATTAACCAATAGTAATATCCAACTACTGTGTATAACCCTTTGATACAAGTCTTGCCTTATACCTTTTAATGGTCCCATCATCGTAACGTTTTATTTTATATATCCGTCTGCATTGAATAGGACTATTTCGAGTAGACAATTGTACCAGTCACTAGGTGTAATTGGCATTTAAAACTGCAGTTCAAGTTGCATATCTTGTTGCATGCTCCTGACTTGGCTGCTTCCTGATAGGTCTTAAGTTCTTGTTCGACACTGATATTAAGAGTATATGTCTTATACTTAGGAGCTAATGCATCAAAGCATAGATGAGATTGGACAGGGTAATGAATTGTCCTGGATAATTATGCCAAAAAAAATTTCTGCAGCTGCGTTGGTGATTTAGTAGAAAGAGATGTTAAAAAAAAATCTAGATGTGATCTTATATCTCCGGAAAACATTTTGTTCATACATTTCTTGCTTGTGACGCAGAATACTCAAATCACAGAACCTTCCAGGAACGCTTCCTAAAGAGATTATCAATCTTCCTTATCTTCAAGAAATGTAAGTGCAGCGATGAATTATCCTTCAAATTCTTAAACAAATTTCATAATGCATGCATACAGGGCGTTCCCGGTGCACTAGGCTCCTGCCTTTGCACAGGGTACGGGAAGGAGCTGGATCGTTCCGTGATCTGATGTATGCAGTGTTACCTTACACTGTGCCATAGGCTGTTTCCGCGGCTTGAACCCGTGACATCAAGTCACAAAGCATCAACCTTAGCAGATGTTTCAAGGCCCGCTTTCTCCATCTATAATCATGAAAAATAATAAACTACTGTAAAACTATACTGACAAAAAAGTTTTCATGAGTATATCACAAAAAATAAGTTTTCATGAGGCCTCAGCTTTTAGTAATACTTAATGTAATCTCTGTATAAATTATGTTTCAGTGATTTCAGTCGCAACTACCTTAACGGCACCATTCCAGTAGAATGGGGTTCCATGCCACTTGTCAACATGTAAGATCTTCTTTCCTTAACTACATCAACTTTGCATGATAGTACTTCTTATTCTGATCAAGACAATTTAGGGTTTGAGAATCGGCTTCTTTGCATGAATTTCAATTTCTTGCCTGCAGTTCCCTCCTTGCAAATCGGATATCTGGGTCCATACCAAAAGAAATTGGAAATATCAGCACGCTTGTGAATATGTTAGTCTTCTAACTCTTGCTTTGGTGTGAGTATAAATTTTGTATTCTTTTTCAATTCTTAGTACTCAAACACATCATTTTCATTTCCAATAAAGTCAAAGGCACACACCTCCTTTACTTTGAAATATGATAGAATAAAGCAAAATGTCTCACTAAATTAGCTGCGTTTTTTATATTGTGAAGTAGCAGTTATTCGACACAGCTTGACGCAATTTTCATTATGGGTTATCAAGAAACAACATGTGTGTTTATAACACATGAGTATGGTTGCATATATCCTATCCCCCATATCCAGTCATAGGCAGAACCCTAGGCAATAGGGTAATGTTGTTGTCGTATTTGTTAAACACATCAAAATCATGTTTCTCTACTAAAGATATCCTTTCACCAATTTTTCTTCTGGCTAGGACATTGGAGTACAATCAATTATCAGGAACTATTCCTCCCGAGTTGGGGAATCTCCTACGCTTAGAGAAATTGTGAGAGCCTTTCTGCTGTTGCACTGCTATAATGTCTTCATTCAGTTACATTTATTCGCGTTAAAAGTGCATATCGATTCCTTAATTCTATGTTTGTTTGATGCTGGAATCAACTGAATCTTTGAGATGTTATTGCAGATTTTTAACCTCAAACAATTTGACTGGGGAGCTGCCTGGAACACTGGCTACATTGACCTCTTTGAAGGACTTGTGAGTTCATTCATTTTGGTTTCGTTTCAATCAGGGAATCCCATTTTTCATGGTATTTTTTCAGATATTTTTTCACTTTGAATTTGATTTTCACCGAAGTTTAAATAACATATTGATTGTAGCCGTATTGGTGATAACCGTTTCGTTGGGAGCATACCTGACTACATCCAGAACTGGACCAATCTTCAGAAACTGTGAGGGTCGAAACTTGATATTTTAGCTTCGGCGTTTGTTAAATTCTTTTAACTTGCTAATTAGTAGCTTTATTATCTTACATAAATAACTACTTTACCTACACGTTGTTGGAGAAAATTGAAGAAACATGAGTTTGCCAAAGTTGCAAACTTGGTGAGCAACGTATTTTGAGCTTAATTATAATTAGTTTTCATTAATGATAAGTGTAAACTAATGAATCCTTAATTATTTATGTAATGAGTAGATGATTTTAGTTTTTGGAGTCACTCAATTATGATACCGAGTCAATGAGAAATTAATGCTCAAAGTAGGAGTAAAATAAGCGAAAATTGGCAAAAGCGATGATGTAGCCTCCTTAGGGAGAAACACATCATCACTTTGAGAAAATACTACATTGGACAAATGAATTGAGTTAGCCACCAAATATAGTGCAAGAATGATCACTTCAGATGTTCCTAATGGCATGAGATGTTTTGACCGGAGGGAAAACCTACAAGATTGGCACACGCGCGTCGCCGCCGGTCCGGCCAGCTCGAGTCGAGTTCCTATCTTTTTGGAGAAGTTTAATTAAATATTTTCAGGAAAAAATAATTTGAAAATCGGTTGCTTAACCGTAATTTAAACTGGAAGCGGTATTTGAAAATCGGTTAAGCTTAACCGCAAGGTTGACAGTTCAAGTGATGCGAATCACGATCTAAAGGTTGTGATGAGCAGGCTGAGTGGTTAGCTGATCTAACGGCTGCAGTTTAAATTGGCAACGGTTATCTGATCGAACGGTGGTAATATGATCCGACAGTTGTGGTTAAAATGGCAATTAACCGCCCTAAATCGGTTTTCCAAAATACCAGGCCAAAACAGACCTCTCGATCCTCGATTTTCTCCTCTCCTAATCTGCATACACCTTCTCTTCTCCTCTCTTCTCCTTCTACATTTTGCATCAAGTCCGAGAGAAGTGGGTATGCTCGAAAGTTCGTTGAAGTTCAAGTTGTAGCAGTGCCGCTCGACTGAACAGATACCCATTGTATCATGGGAGATGATTGCTAACGCCGATTGGGCACAATATACCAAACGACTTGCCCTGAGTTTGATCTACTACTATCTTTACATGCGCACACACCACTATGCGGTTTGTTACAGGATTGTTGCATCTAACACACGTAACATGCGGTTATGCTAAAACAAGAGGTCCACAATTCTTTTATTGAGTTAAAAGTAACTATTGAAATCTTTAGTTTTTGCTCGGTGTGTTTCTAACACGTATGTATAGTTGCGGACATCCGATCCATTTATACCTCTTTATAGACGGGAGCTTCTAAAGCAATAGGATAATGTTGTTGTTGTAGTTTTTGCTCTTGAATATTTCAAAATTTGCCTTGTTTCTTAGAACAAAGAAAACTGATTGTTGCAGGGTAATTCAAGGCAGTGGTCTTAATGGGCCAATCCCTGCTGGCATTGCTATGTTGACCAACTTAACTGACTTGTGAGTAGGGTGTTTTCTTTTTACACATATCTTTTATTTAAAACTTCTGTAAGGATTTGCACTGTGATTCAACTAATATTGTTTGTTTCTGAAATATGAATAAACAGAAGAATAAGTGATTTGAAAGGCAACCAGTCAGCCTTTCCTGACCTAAGTCGTATGAGTAATTTGAAGATATTGTGAGTCTTGATGATTTTCGTTACCTTGTTAAACAAGCATACCAGTTAATTGCTGTCTGAATTTCTCCTCTACTTGTTACAGGATACTAAGGAATTGCAACATTACTGGGGTTTTACCTACTTATCTTGGCTCCATAAGTTTGAAGACGTTGTAAGCATATTCATATCCTTTACTCTCTTTGTACCAAATTTATAATCGAGAAAACCTCGCTTAGTAGAGAAATGTTTGGCCCATTATTTAGTTAACTATCAAACGTTAATGATGTTGGAAATGAAGAATGAGAATATGGTAATCACAGAAAATGAAGCCGAGACGTGACAAAGTAGTCACTGTCCTTAAAGCAATTTTGCTCCTACCAAAGAGCAAGGTAGTCTTCAAGCAAATGCTTCCCAGGATATAACGGCTATCTTTCTTCCCTTTGCTCTAGAGGAGAAAGAGTGAACTTGCTTGTTGAAGGTAGAGAAAGAGAAGAAGAAGATCACAATAATGCTGAGAACTCAAATTTTTGCAAAAGATGATTGTCTCTATTGAAAGTAGCAAGGTCTTCTATTTATAGACCTTAGAAGTGTTAAAAACATTCTTTGAAATCACTCTCAGCCTTATTCTAACCTCCAAGAGCCGTTGATTACCGTTTTTAGCCGAAGGGAGATGATTCTTGGATTAAAAACTGTGACTGCTGATGAACAGAGCTGTCTGTTGGACATCGATCGATCACATCGATCGATCGATGTCACTTCGATCGATCGATGTGATCGATCGAAGTCGAACAGACTACATCGAACCCTCACTTCAAATTTACTTAGATCGATCGATGTGACTACGATCGATCGAAGTCATCGTTCGAAGTCCTCAGATCCACATCGATCTCTAACATAGATCGATCGATGTACTTCGATCGATCTATGTTGGAGATCGATGTCCAACTGATGTTCACCCAGTTTTCTACATTCCATACCAATCTCTTGACCGACCTTATACACGCTCTATATAAGTTTGGAGCACATGAAAACGTACTTTAATGTACTTTTTCTAACAATCCCCCACATGATCCAAACTTATATATGAACCTTTCATATGATAAACAACGGACTTCTTCTCAATCAAAATAAGATGAAGACACATAACGGAGTAGTGACAAACGTCTTGAACTATCCGATAGTACATCTGAAGATATATAAACGGAAATAGGGTGACAACCGTCTTGAACCACATATTTCACTACTGTTTATATGATCATACAAATGACATGTCAACACCTAACTTCATACAAGTTCGCGATGTGGTGCATTAATGGCCCTGCACCCAATCCCAGAATTCATAAGCGCTCTAGAGAGTTTTCCAGGCTCTCATAGGAAGCGGCCCCACTTCCACACTTATATAGGTGATATTCATCAAGTGTGTATTACAACACACCACCATCTATAATGGCTATGAATCATCCATTAAGAGATTTACATCTCACCCTCAAAAATGTAATAAGTACTATCCACAAGTGCATCATTATAGGAAGGACAAATAATAGTACTTTATAGAATTCTTCTATGACGTGTTCTTACCACATTGAACTCCGTTTGTAGGATCTCTACTAATAGCGAGTTGGGTTCCTGTCATAGAGAATTCACCTCAACGGAACAAGTCCCATTCCTCTTGATGTCTTAAGAACCAGTTTTCGATTCAAGCCTTTAGTTAAGGGATCAGCCAGGTTCAACTCGGTTTTGATGTATTCCAAGTTAACCACCCCAGAACTAATCAAGTCACGCACAATATTGTGCCTCAAACGGATATGCCTGCTCTTTCCATTGTATATTTTGTTCCTTGCTCGAGCAATAGCTGCCTGTGAGTCACAATGAACAAAAACAGATGGCATAGGCTTAGTCCACAACGGAATATCAACTAGTAAATTCCTTAACCATTCCGCCTCTGAACAAGCAAGTTCTAAAGCAACAAATTCAGACTCCATTGTTGATTTAGCCTTACAAGTTTGTTTAGAGGACTTCCATGAAATGGCACCACCACCCAAAGTAAATACATACCCACTGGTGGAATTTATCTCATCATTATCTGAGACCCAATTAGCGTCACAATAACCTTCCAGAACTGCAGGACTTCCGGTAAAAGCAAGCCCCAAGTCCATAGTCCCTCGTAGATATCTCAATAGCCGTTTCAAAGCATCCCAATGCTCTTTACTTGGACTATGAGTATATCTAGCCAAACGATTAACAGAATATGCAATATCTGGCCTAGTACAATTCATGAGATACATGACACTGCCAATGATCTTAGCATATTCACACTGTGACACACCATCATGTTTATTCTTTTCTAACCTTATGGATGCATCATACGGAGTACTAACAGGTTTCACATCAAAATGGCTGAATTTTCTCAAAACCTTTTCAACATAATGCGACTGAGAAAGCATATAACCCCCACATTTCTCTATCAGTCTAAGACCAAGTATCAAATCTGCTTTCCCCATGTCTTTCATTTCAAAAACAGATGATAAAAATACTTTAGTACTATTTACAACATCAAGATTTGTACCAAAGATTAACAAATCATCAACATATAAACAAATAATGACACCATCAAGATTTTCAAACTTACTGTAAATGCATCTATCACTTTCATTTACAACATATCCATTAGATAGCAAAGCATTATCAAATTTCTCATGCCATTGCTTAGGAGCTTGTTTTAATCCATATAATGACTTTTTCAACCTGCAAACTTTATGCTCTTGACCTTTAGCTATCATACCTTCAGGTTGTTTCATATAGATTTCTTCTTCTAAATCTCCATTTAGAAAAGCTGTTTTAACATCCATTTGATGTATGACTAACTTATAAATTGAAGCTAAAGCTACTAACACTCTAATAGAAGTAATTCTAGCAACAGGAGAATAGGTATCAAAGAAATCTATTCCCTCTTGTTGGGTAAACCCTTTAGCCACAAGTCTAGCTTTAAACTTATCAATTGTCCCGTCCGCCTTTAGTTTCTTTCTAAAGACCCACTTGCAACTGATAGGTTTACAACCTCTAGGCAAGTCTACGAGTTCCCAAGTATTGTTGCTAAGTATAGACTCAAGCTCGCTATTGATAGCTTCTTTCCAAAACTTAGAGTCTATAGACATTACCGCTTCTTGATACGTTGTGGGGTCATTCTCTAAAATGAATGCAGTGACAAAATCATTTCCAAAGGACTTTTCTACTCTTTTCCTTTTACTTCTTCTAGGTGAAGTATCATTACTAGACACTTTACTAGACTCACCTTTTTCAAATTTAGGACTAACTAACGACTCTTTCTTCATAGGAAAAATATGCTCAAAAAATTCAGCATTCTTAGACTCAACGATAGAACCATTATCAACCAACATGAATCTATATGCAGCACTATTTTGAGCATATCCTATGAAAACACAATCATTAGTCTTAGGACCAATTTTACTTCTTTTGAACTCTGGAATACCAACCTTAGCTAAGCACCCCCACACTCTGAAGTAATTCAGGTTAGGTGCGAAGCCTCTCCAAAGTTCATAAGGAGTTTTATTGGTCTTTTTATGTGGAATTCTATTCAAGATATGACATGCTGAAAGGATAGCTTCTCCCCACATATTATTAGGCAAACCTGAGCTAATAAGCATGGCATTCATCATATCCTTAAGCGTTCTATTTTTCCTTTCTGCGACTCCATTAGATTGAGGAGTGTAAGGAGGTGTGAACTCATGTATAATTCCATTATCTTCACAAAATCTTTGTAAAGACAACACATTATACTCACCACCCCTATCTGTCCTCAACCTTTTGATTTTTCTATCTAGTTGATTCTCAACTTCATTTTTATACCTGATGAACATGCTTTCAGATTCATCTTTATTTGCTAACAAATAAACTCTAGTATATCTAGAAAAATCATCAATAAATGTTATGTAGTATCTTTTACCACCTTTACTAGTATAACCTCTAAAGTCACCAAGATCACTATGTATGAGTTCCAACTTATCTGTTGTTCTTTCAACAGATTTAAACGACTTCTTGTGATGTTTTGCTTCTACACAAAACTCACACTTTTCAAAGTCATCTTCACATACATACGAGATTAGGTTGGTGAACTTTAGTCTTTTCAACGCATCTTTATTAACATGTCCTAACCTTGCATGCCAAATATTCAAAGAGTCAACAACATAAGCAGAACTTGATGCATTCTTATTATTCATAATACACACAGCATCTAGAACAAGTAAGCCCCCGGAGCAATACCCTTTCCCGACAAAGTCCCCACTCCTAGACAAAATAAGCTTATCAGACTCAAGAACAAGTTTAATGTTAGCCTTGTTCAGTAGTACTCCGGAAATCAAGTTCCTACGCATCGCAGGAACATGTAACACATTATTCAATTCCAGTCTCTTGCCAGAAGTCAACTTGAGGAGCACCCTTCCTTTACCAAGAACCTTGATACCGTGTGCATCTCCCAAGAAGACTTGCTCGCCATCATCTATTTCTTGATATTCAAAAAATAGATCTTTACTGGTTGCAATGTGCTTGGTAGCCCCAGTGTCTACCACCCATTCCGAAGCACCACCGACAAGGTTTACCTCAGATAAGACGACCGCAGCAATGACTTCGTCACTTGTCCTAGTTGTCTCCACAAGATGTGCTTGACTGCTGGACTGGCCTTTCCGCTGGTTGCACTTGGCTGCTCTGTGTCCCAGCTTTCCGCACACCCAGCATGCGCCTTTCATCTTCTTCTGCCCTTGTCCCTGCACAAATGTCTTACCTTTGCCATTTTGCTGAGTCTTTTGCCTCTTGGGTTTGTGCTCCACCACATTGGCTCGAGAACTTCTTTCATCTCGTTCATTGTCATCAAGCCGATTATTCTCCTCAATGCGAATGTGCTTGATGACTGCATCCAAGGTTAATTTGGCATCATCATGTTTACCTCTCTTCTTGTATTTGCTCCAAGAAGAAGGTAACTTTTCCAACAAGGCCGCTGCTTGAAAAGTTTCATCAACTTTAATGCCTTCTTGCTCCATGTTATCCACCAACTGTTGATATTGGTGAATTTGATCATTGATCGGTATGTGGTCTACCATTTGGAACTTCAGAAACTCGCTGACCACATACTTTCTTTTTCCAACATCTTCAGAACCATATTTGTTCTGAAGTGCTGCCCAAATATCCTTTGCTGACGTAAATTTGACATAAATGTCAAATAGAGAGTTGGAGAGGAAGTGCAGAATGTGTCCTCTACACGTAGTATTGTCAGCATCATACCTTTTGCCTTCTGTTTCGTCTGTTGGTCTGTCTTTAGCAAGCACATACGAAACAGAAATCATCTCTAGAAAGAATAACACCTTTGCAGCCCAACGTTTGAAGAACTTGCCATTGAACGGTTCCATCTTAGACATATCAGGAACTGGTGCTTGTCTTGTTGCCATATTCTCAACTCAAAATTGCTTTAAGACTGTTGGAAATGAAGAATGAGAATATGGTAATCACAGAAAATGAAGCCGAGACGTGACAAAGTAGTCACTGTCCTTAAAGCAATTTTGCTCCTACCAAAGAGCAAGGTAGTCTTCAAGCAAATGCTTCCCAGGATATAACGGCTATCTTTCTTCCCTTTGCTCTAGAGGAGAAAGAGTGAACTTGCTTGTTGAAGGTAGAGAAAGAGAAGAAGAAGATCACAATAATGCTGAGAACTCAAATTTTTGCAAAAGATGATTGTCTCTATTGAAAGTAGCAAGGTCTTCTATTTATAGACCTTAGAAGTGTTAAAAACATTCTTTGAAATCACTCTCAGCCTTATTCTAACCTCCAAGAGCCGTTGATTACCGTTTTTAGCCGAAGGGAGATGATTCTTGGATTAAAAACTGTGACTGCTGATGAACAGAGCTGTCTGTTGGACATCGATCGATCACATCGATCGATCGATGTCACTTCGATCGATCGATGTGATCGATCGAAGTCGAACAGACTACATCGAACCCTCACTTCAAATTTACTTAGATCGATCGATGTGACTACGATCGATCGAAGTCATCGTTCGAAGTCCTCAGATCCACATCGATCTCTAACATAGATCGATCGATGTACTTCGATCGATCTATGTTGGAGATCGATGTCCAACTGATGTTCACCCAGTTTTCTACATTCCATACCAATCTCTTGACCGACCTTATACACGCTCTATATAAGTTTGGAGCACATGAAAACGTACTTTAATGTACTTTTTCTAACAAATGAAACTCACTTAACAGTCATTCTTTTTGGATAATGGCTCATTTACAGCCATTCGACCGGTTGATAACCGGCTAGTGCATGTTTCTTTGCAATTCTTTTTTTAATATATGCTTTAATGACCGGCTGGTGCGGTTGAATGGCCAAAAAGAATGGCTATTAAGTGAGTTTCATCAACGTTTGACTGTTAACTAGGCAATGAGCCAAATGTTTATCTACTGAGTGAGATTCTCTCAATTTATAATCTATGTTGTAAATGTTAGTTATTAAGAATACATCTTAAATATATTGTCTTGTAGTTGAAACTAGCTCTAATTTTCATTTTTACTATTCTATGTTATAAATGCGTTGCATAGATTGTTTCTCGAGAAAAGAAGTTTTGGAATTATACATACATAGATTTATTATGGAAAGTTAGCAACATGTTACGACAATATTCCGAAAGGTATTGGGATAGTATTGTTGATATATAGATTTATTAGAATAAATACTTTGTAGATAGAGTTTGTTAGATTTGTTATTCTGTAGATAAAGTCTATCTTCTAGATACGGTTAGTTGATATCTCCTATCATAAGGGATTATAGTTTGTATAGGTTTATACATACGCAGCATCTCTGTAAATGATAGTTGACTGACAAGTACTTTTGATATCAAATATATATTTCTTCATGGTATCAGAGCCAACACATTCGATCCGTTCTTGATCGTGTTTGTCGCTATCCGCAGTCGCACAACTTCATTCATCGACAGTCCCAGTCGATCGTCCCTCTTTTGGCTGTATCTTCTTTCTTCAGTTGCTGAAAGTTTTTTTTGTCTAGTTTATTCCTTTCAGCAAACGTCATGGCCGATTTACCCATTATCACCACTGATCCAAAATCAGCTTATTATCTTCACTCGTCTGACCATCCTGGTTTTTCGTTTGTCACTCAACCATTAGGCGAAAATAGTGAGAATTATTTCGCCTCGCGAAAAGCTTTAATCAACGCTTTGCGCTCCAAGAACAAAGCGGGATTTGTTGACGGGACCATCACTCGTCCCGACATCACCTTCGTTAATTACTCTGTATGGCAGCAGTGTAATGCCTTAGTCCTAGCATGGTTGTCAAACTCATTAGCAAAGGAGCTCCAGGGCACTGCCGCTCACGCAGACTCGGCACGAGATGTGTGGGTGGATTTAGAAGAACGTTTCACGCAAGGGGTGGATGCGTGCATCTACGAACTTCGTCGAGCGATTGCTTCTCTTAGGCAGGAGAGGAGCATGGTCTCAATATACTATGGACGTCTTAAAGTTCTTTGGGAAGAACTTCAGTCATTTGATGAAATTCCCATATGCAGTTGCGGGTTGTGTACCTGTGGATTGTCCAAAGCAATGGAAAAGGTCCACGAAAAGGAGATGGTTTTTGATTTTCTGATGGGGCTTGATGAAATCTTTAATACGGTACATTCACATATTTTGAGTATTGATCCTTTACCATCATTTGGACGTGTGTATACAGTTGTAGCATAGAAGGAGAAGCAACGAACGGTTGCTCAAAACCGTTTGCCTCAGTTTGAAGCCGCAGCCTTGGCGACATGGCAACCACCCTCCAAAGGCCGATCGGCCAAAGTCAAAGGCAAAGGGGAGCGGCCTCGTTGTGGACACTGCGGCAAACTTGGACACTTGCGTGAGTCCTGCTATGATCTGATTGGCTATCCATCTGATTGGTCTGTGAATCGCACTCGTCGCGGTCGACCAGGAAGGGCTGACATTGTCGACACAGCAAAGGGCCTGAATGTTCAGGCACAAGCCGATGCAACCCTTGCCGCAGTGACGCTGCCCCATCTTCTTTTGCAGGTCTTACTCTTGAGCAGCAGAAGTTAGCACAGTTTGTCGAGCATCTGAAATAGAGGTAATTTTGGCTCCAGCGTTCCGATCCCAGGCAAGCAAGAATCGGGTATAGTGCCATTTGCTTCTAATTTGTCGTCACGTTGGCTTTTTGATAGTGGGGATAATGCACTTATTGTCAATAATTTATCTTTGTTTACCACTGTTACTCGTGATGAAGTGGCAGCCACTGTCCAAATTCCAGATGGTACACATGTGCCAGTTCCAGAATTTGCTTTTAATTTGATTTCTGTTAGTCGGCTAGTAACAGATCTGAACTGTTCCTTGACGTTTGGTCTGGATTTTTGTGTTCTGCAGGAGATGTCGTCGAGGAAGCTGATTGGAGTGGGTAAGCAGCATGGTGGTCTCTACAGTCTAGTACCCACTTCGGCTGGTTTAGCTCTTGCCGCAATAAAGAGTGATGAGTTAGTTTGGCATCGCCGCATGGGTCATCTTCCTCTCTCGAAATTTTGTTTTCTTCCTTCTATTGTTGTTTCACATAAAGAAGTCATTTCTGATGCTTGTAGTCGGGCAAAGCAAACACGTTTGCCTTTTCCTGTTAGTACTAGTGTCACTTTACAATCTTTTGATCTTGTTCATTGTGACATTTGGGGTCCTTATAAAACACCTAGTTTGTCTGGTGCACACTATTTTTTGACCATTGTTGATTATTACAGTCGTAGCATTTGAGTATATCTAATGGGATCCAAATCTGAGACTAGTCGTTATTTGTTACACTTTTTTAATTGGGTGCGCACACAGTTTGGGAAGTGTTAAACGTGTTCGTAGTGACAATGGCTCTAAGTTTACTAGTACCACTATTCTTACTTATTATTCTAATAACGGGATGGATGCTCAAACTTCTTGTGTTTACACTCTGCAACAAAATGGTGTCGTGGAGCGCAAACATCGTCATCTATTAGAAGTTGTTCGTGTCATTCGTTTTCACGCTAGTTTACCTATCAAATTTTGGGGGGAATACATTCTTACTACCGTTTACTTGATTAATCGCATGCCAACTGCTATTCTTAAAAACAGAACTCCTTATGAAATTTTGATGGGTCGTTTACCTAGCTATAATCATCTTCGTGTTTTTGGTTGTTTGTATTATGGTTATGCTTATCATGACACTCGCGACAAGTTTGCTCCGCGTTCTGCCCCTGGTATTTTCCTTGATTATCCACATTCTCAAAAGGGATACAAAATCTTTGATCTATCTAGTCACAAAATTTATGGAAGTTGGGACGTGTCTTTTCATGAAAACATCTTTCCATTTGCTATGAATCACTCCAGGGATTCGGTCTCAGTTCCGGCACCTCTGCCTTGCTGGGATACTGAGTTGATCCTTGCTTCCCAGCCATTGGCTGACAACCCTGCTGCGTTCCAGCCATTGGCTGAAAACCCAGCTATTGTCGCTGGTCACCAGGATTTGGCTGGCCCTTCATCTTTGTCAGCCAAGTCCTCTCCATCTTCAGGTATTTCGTCCCCATTTGTTCCACCTCTGCGTAGTGAACGGCAGCGTCAGTTGTCTCGTCGTCTTGAGGATTTTGAGGTTGCCTTGCCTTTGTCTCTTGTTCCACCAGCTGCCACACCCACTTCTACGGCCAACTCCACGGTATTTTCTCTGTTTTGTTTTCTTTCATATGCTCGATTATCACGCCCTTATCATTGTTTTGTTGCGGCCATCATCACAGGTGATGAGCCAGTTTCTTTTCGTCAGGCTGTCAAGCACGCGCATTGGCGCGAAGCGCTAATCATACATGGTCTGTTGTTCCACTTCCACCGGGTAAGCGCACCATTGACTCCAAGTGGGTCTACAAAATCAAATATAATCCTGATGGTACTGTTGAGCGTTATAAGGCTCGTTTGGTTGCTCGTGGCTATACCCAAGTCGAGGGTGTTGATTTCCATAAAACTTTTGCTCCTGTGGCTAAGTTGGTTACAGTTCGATGTTTACTCGCTTGTCAACAATGCATTTTACATGGTGATTTATCAGAAGATGTCTATATGCGTATTCCACCTGGTTTTGCACGCCAGAGGGAGAATAATGTTTTTAAGCTACGCAAGTCTTTGTATGGTTTACGCCAGGCGTCGCGCAATTGGTATGCTAAGTTCACTACCTCTCTTATTGATCTTGGCTACATTCAGTCCAATACCGACCCGTCTTTATTCATTTTATCCACTAAGTTCTCTTTTGTAGCAGTCTTAATTTATGTTGATGATGTTATTGTCGCTGGTGATGATCTCACTCGCATTACAGCTCTCAAGACCTATCTTGATTATAAAATTAAAATCAAGAACCTCGGTCCTCTGAAATATTTTCTTGGCATCGAAGTTTCCCGATCTCTTGCCGGTATGGTTTTAAATCAACGCAAGTATGTTTTAGATATTCTTATGGAATGTCGTCTCCTTGGTTGTCGTCCGGCTAGTACACCCATGGATCAGAAGGTTCGATTCTCTGAGTCTGATCCGCCCTTGGATGATCCTGCTTTTTATCGCCGTATTGTTGGCCGTCTTCTTTATCTTACCGTCACACATCCTGATATCTGTTTTGCAGTTAACACACTTAGTCAGTTTATGCACACTACTCGCAAATGCCATCTTGATGCGGTTTTTCATTTGTTACGTTATCTTAAGCAAGCGCCGGGTCAATGGCTATTTTTACCCGCTAGTGCCTCTTTGACGCTTACCGCATATTGTGATGCTGATTGGGCTGGGTGTCCCATTACACGTCGTTCCACAACGGGATACATGGTTTTTCTTGGCTCCGCCCTTGTTTCTTGGCGATCTAAAAAGCAGCCGGTTGTTTCTCATTCTTCTGCAGAATCTGAATATCGTGTTATGGCTTATGCCACGAGTGAACTTGTTTGGCTACGCACATTCTTACATTATCTTGGTGTCACTGTTTTCGATCCTATTGCTCTTCATTGTGATAATCAAGCTGCCTTGCATATTGTGGCCAATCCTGTTTTTTACGAACGCACAAAACATATTGAGATTGATTGTCATTTTGTTCATCAACATTATACTACTGTCCTCATTGTTCCGCGAAAGGTCCCCGGCCTGCAGCAGTACGCCGACGGTCTAACCAAACCCCTTGCGCCTGAACACTTTTGGCATTTTTTGAGCAAGTTGGGCATTGTCAACATTCATGCGCCAACTTGAGGGGGAGTATTTGGATACTATAGTTGAGATATAGATTTATTAGAATAACTACTTTGTAGATAGAGTTTGTTATTTTTGTTATTATGTAGATAAAGTCTATCTTCTAGATACAGTTAGTTGATATCCCCTATCATAATGGATTATAGTTTGTATAGGTTTATACATACGCAGCATCTCTGTAAACGATAGTTGACTCACAAGTACTTTTGACATCAAGTATACATTTCTTCAAAAGGAAGTAGTGGTATATGCATTTGGAAAGGGAGTATTTATATTATTATTCTTTTTAAGTAAGAATCACCATAGAGGATTTTTGGTTGTCATCTACTTTCATACTTGCATAGGATCTTCTAACTCTTTTGTTTGAAATTCTGTATAACTTCAAGTAGGAATTCCTTCTGTTCCTCCAGTTAACGGATATACCCTTTTGCTTTGCAGGGATCTCAGCTTTAACAAATTAAGTGGGCAAATTCCTAAAGACTTCACTGGCCTTGCACGAGCTAATTACTTGTAAGAATTCGAACATATATCCTTAATTGGAGCTTAAGTTTTATATCTGTTTGTTTATATGAATCATAATATTGTACTTGCAATTTTTACTCATCGGACAATTATGACATAGGAATTAGGTTTTCTAAGCTAAGTAGGTTATACACATATAATCTCCATAAGTCTAATTTTTCCACTAAATTTCCTGTACAAGGTTGAGAACCCTTTCCTGCACGAGTACCATCAAAGAGGTCGGGTTACAACAACAACAAAATGACTCCATTACTTTAGAGCTCCCGCCTATAGCAAGATATGAGGGGGTCAGATGTATGCAATCATACACATGTGTTAGAAACACGCAGAGGTTGTTTCATGATGACCCATAATGAAAATAGCATAAGCTTAGTCGATCAATTGCTACTTCACAATACAAGAAGCGCGGCCAATTTAGTGAGTCATTTTGTTTTATTTCATCATATTCCAAAGTCAAGGAAGAGTGTGTCTTTGACTCAATTGAAAATGGAAACTAAGTCGGGTTATCTTAGGTAAGTGAAGAATCGTCTGACTGAATAATATTTTCTCCTAAGTTGGACGGAGAGGTTGTAAGGAATATGATTAGTTTCTTTCCCCTTTTCTTTTGGGGTGTGGGTATATAATTAATAAATAAGATTAGCGATTGCAGAAAAAGTTTCATACTTCAACTTGTAGCTGTACAGCATTGTTAGTTTGCAGCATAGTTATTCTTAGTAACTCGGCCTAACGTCTGCTTTTGGTAGTTATCTGACTGGAAATTTGCTCACTGGACTAGTGCCTGATTGGTTGCTAAATGGTGGAAACTTCAGGTGAGTTTAATACAAATATTCCTGGTTATTCAATGATTGATTGAATCATTTTAAGTTTAATGAATACCAATGTTTCAGAAATCATTGTAAATGAAGTGAGCAGTCTAGGTCACTTATTCTGGCTTGTATTTTGTTATATCTCTGATGTCGTTCCTTGGAGCAACTGGAAAGGTTGTTGTTGTGACTTTAAAGTCACATGTTCGAACCGCGGAAACAGACTATTACACAAAGTGTAGAGTAAGGCTGCATACATCAGATCACAAAACGATCCGGCCCCTCCAAAACTCTGCGCAAACGTGGGAACACTTTTTTATTTTTATTTTGTTGGCATCTATCTTTTTATCTATGCAGAGACTTCTCCTACAACAACTTTACGCCTGGAACTTCAGCTGACTCAACTTGCCAAGGACGAAACTCGTGAGATAACAATTTGTTTTCTCATTGCAACTAAATAATTTACACCTTGCATTTTCTCCAAATGTTGCTGATATTCGAGATAAATTTCTTCAGGAACTTGTTTTCTAGCACTTCAAGGGGAAATACTTCGTAAGTTTCTGAAGTTTGTATCTTGCAAGTTCACGATTTTTTCAGATTTGAATAACTTCACAATTTTCCCTGTTTTCAGAGGCATTGCTTCATGTTTGAGGAGTTTTAAGTGTCCTCGGGGTGAGCCAGATCTGAATTTCATCTTCATTTTTTCATTTCTTTCCCCTTTATTTTCTGATTTTTCTTCACACCATCTACTACTCACACACCAAAATATTACTTAAGACTATGTCATATGCGTTTTTGACTCACTAGATTAGAATACTGGATGAAGTAGTCATATAATGCTAGGGGCGTTAACGTACCGAGCTGAACTGAATACTAGGTTTTCGAATTCGGACTCGTTTAGCTAAACAAACTGTTCGGTTCGGTTCATTTAGTTAAACGAGCTTTAAAATTGGTTCAAGTTCGGTTCGATAACACTATAACTGTTTAAACGAGCCGAATAGTTCGCGAACTTAAACATGTGTTCGAATTGGCTTCTTTAAGTAAAATTAACGAATAAACTAAAACATGTGTTCGAATTCGGCTCGTTTAAGTAAAATTAACAAACGATCTCGAATCAAATACGAATCAAACTCGAACAGCTCGCGAACTGTTCAGTTTGCTTAACACCCTCTCTAACAAAAGGTTGAACCCCAACCCCCAAGGGCCCCTCACACCCCGGCCCGACAAGTCAGCTGGGAGGATGTAAATTAGGTACTCAATGGCCCGCTAAGGGGAGGCACAGAACACGCACACCCACACTAGGGGTCCACCCTCAAGACCCACATTGAAGTCTAAAGATAAGACATGGGTTTCGAACCTTGTACTATTCTAACAATTCTACCTCTCCAGAACCAACTGAGCTATGCCTTATAGACGGTTTGCTTTAACACCCTATATAATACTATAGGGGATCTGTAATCAGTTCACGCTTTACCGTCACACACATGACCCATGAGAAATCAATTTTATTAGATTTCTAGTCAAGCTTTTGCATCATGCGTTTGAACTGGCCTAATTGCAGTTCACTTACTGGCTTACAAATTTGTACTCCTTTCGTCCTAAAATATAATAATACTCTGACTTTTGAATCAAATGTAATTACATTTTATTAAAAAATCAAAATAGATTTATATTTTAACACATACAATACTTTACAGTTGACAGATTACTGCATGCCTAATGTGGTATGTGAAAATTGGAAAATAAATATATAAATCCATACATGTTACAACAATACATGTAATACATGTTACATGTTTATGTAATTTTCTTTAACATAGCCTTCCTTTCTTGGTAAGCAACAATAATTTCATGTTACAGTGTATTACTCCTTCCACATAAACTGTGGTGGAGAGCAAGCAGAAGCTGATGATAAAACGATCTATGAAGCCGACGTAGATGCAGGGGGGCCTTCAAAGTTTTTCCAAAGCAAAACCAACTGGGCTTTTAGCACCACAGGCAACTTCTTGGATGATGACCGTCCAAGAGATACATTTGTTTGGACAAACTCTTCTCCAATCACTGGGCAGAGCTCCCAACTGTATACAAGCGCACGACTTTCTCCTCTTTCCCTGACATACTACGGATTCTGTCTGAAAAATGGAAACTACACCGTAAATCTTCACTTTGCAGAAATTATGTTCACAAATGATACAACCTATAGTAGTCTTGGGAGGCGCATGTTTGACATTTACATTCAGGTATTGATGTGTACTTGTCTTTGCCTTACATGGAAGTTTGTGGTGTTACATAAAGAATATATTTTGATGCATAGATGGCAAGGAGAGTATCACATGGATCACTTATGTTGCCTTTTTTTTTTTTTTCAGGGAAAGCTAGCACGTAAAGATTTCGACATTAAATCTGAAGCAGGTGGAGTCAACAAGGCCCTTGTTGTACAGTTTCTTGCAGAAGTGGTTGTTAATACTCTGGAGATCCGTTTCTATTGGGCTGGAAAAGGGACAAATGGTGTTCCCGTGAAGGGAGTATATGGTCCTCTGGTTTCAGCAATTTCTGTAGATCCAAGTAAGCTGGAAATTGTCTACAAATTATAGCTAAAATACACTCTTTTGCCCCGGGCATAGTCAAGTTGGTACTCGGGTTAGGGATTACCAACAAGAGCCCATGAGTTCGAATCCAGGGACGCGCACAGTGCGGGTGTTCCTCTGATACCAGGCCAAATGCCTGGTTTGTGAGGGCACCTTGTGTGGGTAACTGTGTAAGATCCCACACAGGCCGCTGCATTCCTGATTTACATCCTCCACACAGCTCCCTGGAGCTGGGAGAGTGAGGTCTTTTGGGTTGGGTTCAACTTTTTGCCAACAATAAAATACACTCTTTTACATTCTGTACAGGGTAAAAGGAAAAAAGAAAAGAGAGAAATTAAGATAGAAAGGACTACTCTTTACATTTCTCCAATTGGTATTTTAGTCTTGTTTCGTAGGGGAAACATTTTATGAAGTATTTCTCTTTTGCAAAACAGGAAATAGTCTCGAATCTGGCAATATTATTTCACTTGTCAATTCTTGCTCTGTTCTTTTATTACTCAGATTTTTTTGTGCCGGCTCAACGTCGAAGTGGCTTACCAGGAGGTGCTATGGCAGGGATTGTAGTTGGAGTTTTGTTCTGCGTTTCTTTGCTTCTTTTTGTTCTATGGTGGAACGGTTGTATCCTCAGCAAGGAGGCAATTGACGATGGTAATACCTCCGTTTTAACTACTAGGTTAATGCGTTATACACTTTCCATTTCCAATAGTTCCTATGATAGAATAAAACAAAATGACTCATTAAATTGGCAGCGGTTCTTATATTGTGAAGTAGCAGTTGATCGACACAGCTTGATGCAATTTTCATTATGTGTCATCGGGAAACAAAATCTATGTGTTTCTAACACATATGTATGGTTGTGTACATCCGACTCCTATACTCCGCTTTAGGCGGTAGCCTCTAAAGCAATAGGTTAATGTTGTTGTTATTGTTAATGCGTTATACAACTACCTTAGCCATGTTAAAATAATTCGAAGGCATCAGGTGTAGCTAATGGTTACGCGAATTCTATTTGATAACTATTATGCCTTCATCAATCAAACGTCTTTCCACTTCTTTTTTTTTTGGTTGACATGCCTAGATTGCACCTTTTTTTTCCTTTTCTAAATTGACTTTGCATTTGACCACCAATTTCCTTGATTCATCAAGTATATGTACATTTTTCTTTCATGGCACGTCTTTGGGGTTCCCTAATTCTTTCCTTAAATTTTTGTCTATTCTAGATCTCAAGGGTCTAGACCTTCACACTGGATCATTCAAGCTGAGACAAATTAAAGCTGCAACAAATAATTTTGATAAAGCTAACAAAATTGGAGAAGGTGGTTTTGGTAGCGTCTACAAGGTACCTTTGACAAGGATTAGACATGGAGGAATGTTGTCCCTTTTCTTTTAACCATCACTCTGACATTGTACTTTGGTCTGAAGGGGAATCTATCAGATGGTACAGTAATTGCAGTGAAGCAACTTTCTTCTAAATCAAAACAAGGCAACCGCGAGTTTGTGAATGAAATTGGCATGATTTCTGCTCTACAACACCCAAATCTTGCAAAGCTCTATGGTTGCTGCGTTGAGGGAAGACAGCTATTGCTTATTTACGAGTACATGGAAAATAACTCCCTTGCTCGTGCATTGTTTGGTACGTTAAAAATATTCATTACCTAAGTATAGCACCCATGTCACACATTGGCAATACAACAACAACAACAATCATACCCAGTATATTCCAACGGTTTGTATTAGGTTTCTTTGATAATCAAGATTTTTTTTCTGTATTTTTTTGCTTGGTGAACTACAGGCCCTGAGGAACAGCAGTTGAATTTGGACTGGCCAACAAGACACAAGATTTGTGTGGGTATAGCTAGAGGATTGGCTTATCTTCATGAGGAATCAACATTAAAGATTGTTCACAGGGACATCAAGGCCACCAATGTGTTACTTGATGGGAACCTAGACCCCAAGATATCTGACTTTGGTCTGGCCAAACTCGACGATGAACAAAATACTCATATCAGTACTCGTATAGCTGGAACCTTGTGAGTCTACAGAATATTTTTCAATAAACAAGGGTTCGACTAATACAATAACAATAACAACATTACTCCATTGTCTTAGAGGTCAAATGTATGCAACCATACCAATGTCTTAAGAACATACAGAGGTTGTTTTCCGATAACCCATAAAAGGTTCTGACTAATAGTATTTCCTTTTTTATCAACTATTTTCTCTGCTTAAAGTGTTAAACCTATCATCCTGGGAAGTATGTCAATTACTTTATCCCTTTCTTTCCAAAAAAAATTGTCATAGTTGACTTCTCAACATGTTTATGGTACAGAAGGAGTGCTATAATTTGACGATTGGGTATCACAAGTTTTGACTTCTATATATTGGTGATATTTCAGTGGATACATGGCTCCTGAGTATGCTATGAGAGGCCACTTGACTGATAAAGCAGATGTATATAGCTTTGGCATTGTTCTTTTGGAAATTGTGAGTGGGAAGAGTAACACTTCTATCAAACCAAAGAAGGACGCCTTCTACCTTCTTGATTGGGTAAGTGCAAATATTATATTTCTCCTCAGATTAACTACTATTTCATACTTGGTCTCACATTAACAAATAGCGGTCGGACCCTTCTGTATTAAATTTTACCACCCTACTGATTTATTGTTATCCGTATGCTCTTTGAGATAACAACGAATAGTTATAGAGCCGGGAGTTTCATTGGGAGCAAACTCTCTATCCCTTGGATATTGTCTGTCTGTCTCTCACACTCACCAGACCATAGCGGTATATTTTGATGTCGTTAGGATATAGTGGGTATGATGGTGGTTGTTGTAACAAAACCACTTCTTCTGCGCAGGCAAATGAGTTGAGAGAGCAAGGGAATTTGATGGAGATAGTGGATCCGAAACTTGGATCTGATTTCAACAAAAGGGAGGTTATGGCAACATTGCACATAGCGCTGCTCTGCACGGATGTCCTTCCAACTGGTAGGCCGAGTATGTCAACAGTAGTGAGCATGCTAGAACATGGTGTAGTTGACAAAAACTTGCGCTGGAATTCGAGCGACTCTAGTAGCAAGACCAGTCCACAAGGAACTGCACATCATAAATCAAGGGAGCAAATGCAGAGCATGTCCATGGATGTACCATGGACTACGACAACAGCATCAAGTGGTGATCTCTACCCATATAGCTTGGACACTGAAATTTGAATGTGGGCAATGAGTTGATGTTCTTTTAGCAAAAAGGCAAAAACAAAATCAAGGGTAGTATTATGCGACTGTAGATACATGTGTTCTTCTATATGTTTGGAGAATGTGTTGTAAATGTTGAAGAGGTTTGTTTCATGCAATAAGGTTTTTGTATCTTGATGGAATTGAATGATGCTCATCTTGTTCAATGTTTATATTCACAATCCAAGAAAAGTACTTATCAAATGTAATCTTTTAATTTTGTCAGGCGTGAATTCGTTTTATTTATCCTTTCCTTTTTGTATTTCGAGATGGGCTTACAACATAATGACACACCCCCTCACTCTCCCTCTCCAGCACCCTCTGTCCATCCAAAGGATATTTCAGTTTTTATTGATTAATAAAGTATACGCGAGTAAGAGCAGGGGCGGAGGGAGGGGGTCCTGGGGGCACCAACGTCAACGAAAAAAATCCTATAGATAGGGAGTTGTGGTTGTATTTTTGGACATTCAGTTCAAAGTGTATCCCTGTTTGACAGAATACTAACTCTTTGTTACGTGGTCACATAATGTTTAGCGTTCGACAATTCTCTATTAACTGACTAAAATATGTCAAAAACTTGAAAACTAGTAGACTTCTTTGCATTAGTTTTTTTTCCACAAAAGGGATCGATTTTATAGAATGATATTCAAAGTAACTTTACATAAGCCTCGACAGGCCCAAACAAACTACCTACTGGGATGTACATAGGAAAAGCGCCGGATCAATCTCGTGCGCCAAAATAAGGAGCCTAAGTCTAGACATGGCCTCCTTTACAAAAATGGCCGGGGGTATTAACCTATCTACCGTGTTATGCACGAATTTGTTCCGCCATATCCATCCACCAAAAGCCACCTCACGAAATAAATACTTCCATCCAAGAGTCGTCACTCCAACACCCATATTACAAGACAAGTTGCGGTCCACCCATGTTCCGGTATACTGAGGACTGCAAAAATCCGGCCAACACCCATGCGACACCACCAACCTCCATACCTTCGCCATCCACCGGCAGTCACGAAGCTCATGTAGTGCATCGCTTCCATTCTCCCCACAAATACCACATGTAGATGTCGCACTAATATGCCGCCTGTACAAAAAAGACGTCGTCGGAAGTGTATCATGTCGAAGACGCCATAAAAAGAAATTTGCCCGACTTGGGCCTTTTAGACGCCATATGCGATGCCATGCCTGGCTCTCCATAGCCTCAGTGGTTGATGTCTGAATTTTGTATGCACTAGCCAGCGAGAAAATACCCGAGTCTTCGGCTTTCCAATGCACAGTACGTAACATGTCACTACCGGCTGGGACCTCGTTGTCAACCGTGCTGCCCATCCCTTTCAACAGAAATGACTTGCAGCTCCGTATGCCCCTCCAAATAAAAGAAACGTCTTGTCGATATGAGTCACCAAGGGGCGAACCATATTTGGCCCACAAGACACGCGCCCACAACTTATCCGGTTCCGTCAACATGGACCATCCCAGCTTAACCAGAAATGCGATGTTCATCCGGGCCAGTCGACGTATGCCCAAACCACCGACCTCCTGCGGCTGACACACCCTATCCCACGGCATGTAATGTAGCTTTCGGCTACCATCCAATTCTGCCCAAAAGAATGCGCGTATAGTTTTCTCCAAGGCCTTAATTACCGATGAAGGGATTCGAGTTATTTGCATCACATACGACGGAAGTGCGGTCAGCACCGACTGGATCAATAACGCTCTGCCTGCCTGGGATAAGATTTTCGACCTCCAAGTACTTAGCCTCCCCCGCAAGTTGTCGATCAAAAAGTCGAAATTATCGACGGTCACCCTGCCATGCATAACCGGCATGCCAAGATATTTCCCCAGAACCTTGGTATGCGTCATGTTCAATCGGCTAGCGAGCTCCTCAATAATCTCCAGCCGTGTATTGCTTGAAGTATGAAATTGTGATTTCGTGTAGCTAATCCTTTGCCCAGAAACCGCACAAAAGTCCTTTAAAATCCCCTCCATCACCGATGCTTGTTCAACAGTAGCCGCACCGAATAAAAATAGATCGTCCGCAAAAAATACGTGGGAGATGGCCGGGCCTCCACGACACACCATAACCGGCGCCCAGTGCTTCTGATCAACTGCCGACTTGATGTTCTGGCTGAGGACCTCCATACATAGTAAGAACAGATACGGTGCCAATGGATCACCTTGCCGAATTCCCCGCGATGGCCTAAATGACTGGGTACAACTACCATTCCAAATAATGGACAGAGACGCCGTGGAGACAGTAAACATGATTAACTCCACCAACTTCGGGCAGAAGCCCGCAGACTCCAGAACCCGGCGTAAGAAGGGCCAGCTCACCTGGTCATATGCTTTCTCGAGATCGATCTTAACCGCCATAAGCCCCTTACTCCCTTTTTTCTTTTTCATCGTATGAATGATCTCATTTGTAATGATAATATTCTCGGCTGCCTGCCTGCCCGGAGTAAAAGCACATTGATTGCTGGACACCAACTTGCCCACCAATCCCTTCAACCTATTAGCAATGACCTTGGAGATAATTTTGGTAATAACATTCGTTAGAGCAATAGGCCGAAACTGCTTGATGTCTTCAGGATGCTTAACCTTCGGTATAAGTGTAATGATGGACTCATTCATCTCAACCGGAAAATGACATGTGGTAAAAGCAGTCAGGACAAAATTTATAACAGACTCTCTTACCACATGCCAATATCGTTGTAACAAGCCTGGGGTAAGTCCATCCGGGCCAGGAGCTTTGTGTGCCCCCATCTGGAAAACCGCAGCTTCGATCTCCGTAACCGACACCGGGCGGTTTAAGAACCGACTATCATTATGTGAAAGAGTGGGGAACTCAAACCTGGTGTCCCGTGGACAAGTCGTAGGTCCATCCGCATACAACTTCACGTAGAAGTCCCGTACCATCTGGCGCAACTCGGATGCATCCTCCACCCAGACATCATCTCCAAATTTGAGGCAGTTAATATTCTTGCGGCGTCCCTTCCGAATGAGCGACTTATGGAAAAAACGTGAGTTTCTCTCCCCCACTGTGATCCAGTTAAGATGCGACTTTTGTCTCCAATATTCTGTCTCCAGCCGCCCAATCTCGGTATATTCACCATGGAGCTGCGTTTCCAGATTAGATAAATATTTAGAAGGTCGAACAGATAATTCACGCTGAATGCCGTCTAATCTCGCCAAGCACCTTTTCTTCTTATGCGATAGATTCCCGTACACCTTTTCTTCTTTGCATTAGTTTGCTTATGAAGATGAAAGTTTCTTTTTTTTTTGGTTGCTAATCTTACGAATCATGTGAGGGCTAATGCTTGATTGTTGATACATATTAATTTGAAAACAGCATACGGTTGTGCCACTTTGTTGGGAGAAGATGTTACAATTACACAGCTTTTGTGATTTTATTTGGCTGCTCTAAAGTCGTTTCAAAGTTGAGAGCTACACATACCTTTCGGTTGCATTCAAATACTTAGTGTTGCATGTTGCTGGTGTGAAAACTATTTTACGCATTCCAGGCAAATGTGTACACCATATATGATTGGTTCATTGATTCAGCATTCAGACAGTAAACTGTAAAAGGTAACCTATTTTTCTAAATGCAACACTAGCTTTTGAGATAGTTGTTTGTTTCTAATTTTAGAAGAGAAAAAGAATTAAAGAAGCTAACTGTGTTGCAATTTTGTTAATTGTTCATTTTTTTTGCTTGATTTGTGTTACTTATCTTCTTGCCTGCACTTGTTTTGGTTGTTTTTCAGAGTACAGAGGTTTTGAGGTTTTGTTTAACAATACATTATGGACAAGTTTGTTATCATGCAACTGAAAAATTTCAAATCAAATTTCAAATCTTCAACTTCACAAGGAAGGGAAAAGAGAGCTTGTGTTAATAAAGAATGTGCAATTTCGGGTGATGATGTTATTGTTGATCCGGATTTGCGGAAACCAATTAATAGTTATCCTACTAAAATAAGAGATTCATTAAGAAGAAGATATTTAGCTAAAGGTCCTTGTCGGCCGGTTGGGCATGTGTTTTCACAAACCATGTTTGGAAAAAAGAACAGAATGTTTCAAAGTGCATGGTTCAATGATTATGAATGGTTGGAATATAGTATATCTAAAAACAGAGCGTATTGTTTATATTGTTATTTGCTTGCAAATAACAATCTAAAAAGTGGAGCAACTGCTTTTATTGAAGATGTATATTACTATATTTATTTAATAATTATATCCGCATATTGTTTGTTGTGTATTGTTTATTTTTTTTTTGTACATTGGTTAAGTTGGTAGATGCGTTTTCTTTTACGTATTTTATATTATCATACAAAAATATGTCTAGGAGATTTTGTCGGTTTTTCCGGTCCGAAACGGTGACCGGTGGTATTCTTGTGACGAAGACTGTCAATGCTCTCCCCCAAAAAGGGACTTCTGGCTCCGCCACTGAGTAAGAGGTTGACATGGTAGTTAAGATGGATGGTTTTAGAACCCTCTCTCCCCCTCCAGCACCCTCTGCCCACCCAAAGAATATGCATACATAAGTACATACGTACGTACATAATACACATATATATGTTGGAAAAGTACGTTAAAGTACTTTACCGTGTGCTCCAAACTTATATAGAACATGTATGAGGTTGTTTGGGAGATTGATGTGATGTTTGAAACACTTTAAACATGAAACAGGTCACTTGGATCGGTCCATGTTGAGACTGGATCGAACCAAGTGAAAGCTAGAATAAAATTAAGTGTTCTGGAGGACTTTGATCGATCCATGTAAGGGACATCGATCGATCGATGTAGCGTGTTGCAATGCTGGAAACTTTCGGTCCAACATGGATCGCTCACGTCGATCGATCTATGTGATCGATCCATGTAAGCCCGAAGCAGTCTGCCTGACTTCGATCGATCATATCGATCGATCGAAGTGACATCGATCGATCGATGTGATCGATCGACGTGCCAACGGACAGAACTTTTCACTTTGAATTGCATCTTTTGGTCCAAGGATCATCTCCCTTCGCCTATGAACGGTAAACAACGGACATAACTGATAGAAAAACTGTTTAAATGAGTTTCAAACATGGTTTTTAACACAATCCAATGTCTATATATATTAGATCTTGCTATCTTCAAAAATACACAACATTCTTGCAAAAACTAAGAGAATTTCAGCAATCTTCTTCTACCACTCTCCTTTATCCTTCTCTTCAACATCAAGTTCAATCTTCTTCTCCTAGAGCAAAGGAAAAGAAGAAAGCCGTTATGCCTTGGGAAGCATTAGTCTCGTTGTCTACCTTGCTCATTGGTAGAGGCTAATTTGCTTTAAGGACAGAGTTATCACGAAACTCGTCTCGGATTTACTTTGTTCGTATTCTTGCTTGTTTCCATAACTTTTCCCAACAATCTTAAAGCAATTTATGATGGCATCCAAGCAAGCATTGCCGGATATTGTCCAAGATGGAGCCATTTGATGGCAAGTTTTATAAGAGGTGGGCGGCCAAGGTGTTGTTCTTCCTTGAGATGCTCTCTGTTTCATATGTGCTCAAGAGGGACAAACCAAAGGGTGAAACTGAAGCATGCAAGTTTGGTGCAGACAGACTACTTGCAGAGGCCATATACTTCACTTTCTGGCCAATTCTCTGTTTGACATTTATGTCAAATTCACTTCTGCAAAAGAGATTTGGTCAGCATTGGAGAACAAATATGGTGCTGAAGATTTAGGCAAACGCAAGTACATGGTGAGTGAGTTCTTGAATTCTCCGATCAACGATCAAATCCATCAGTTCCAGCAGTTGGTGGATAATCTGGAACATGAAGGAATCAAGATCGACGAGACGTTCCAGGCGGTGGCGCTGCTGGAGAAACTTCCTCTTTCTTGGAGTAAATACAAAGAAGAGAGGAAAGCATGACGACGCCAAGTTGTCTCTAGATGAGGTAATCAAAAACATACGCATCGAATAGAATAACCGGATAGAAGATGAGTCTTACCGTGAAGAGGGAGTCAAAGCCAACATTGTGGAGCACACTGCGAAGAAGCCCAAATTCAACAACAAAAATGGCGACTACAGCGGTGGACCAAAAGGTAAGAAAGTTGCAATGCAGACCCAAAACAAGATGAAGGGAGTCTGCTGGGTGTACGGGAAACATGGACAACGAGCAGTCAACTACAGGAAACGGAAGGGCCAGCCCAGCAACCAGACGAATCTAGTGGAGGCCAAAGGAGTAGGAGACGATATCATCGTAGCAATCGTCTTAACAGAGGTAAACTTTGTTGGTGGCACTACGGAATGGGTGGTAGACATGGGTGCTACCAGGCATATTGCTACCAGTAAAGACCTATTTTCTGAATATCAGAAAATAGGCAACGATGAGCAAGTTTTATTGGGAGATGCACTTAGTACCCAAGTCTTCGGAAAGGGTAAGGTGCTTCTCAAGTTGACTTCTGGGAAGAAACTAGAATTGAGTAATGTGTTGCACGTTCCTACCATGCGTAGGAACTTGATCTCTGGAGTGCTACTGAACAAGGCCAATATCAAACTTGTTTTAGAATCTGATAAACTTGTTTTGTCTAGAAATGGAGAGTTCATTGGTAAAGGGTTTTTTAATGGAGGTCATCTTGTACTCGATGATATTTGCTGTAATAATAAAGATGCATCTAGTTCTGTTTACTTTGTTGAGTCTCTTGATATGTGGCATGCTAGACTAGGACATGCAAAGATAGGAGTAATAAAGAAACTCAAGAACATGCATATGATTTCTTATGATGATGATAACTTCAACAAATTTGAACATTGTGTTGAAGCAAAACATCATAAGAAATTATTTAAGAAAGTTGATGGAGTCTCACAGAAACTTGGTGTGATTCACAGTGACTTAGGTGATTTTAAGAATCACATGAGTAAAGGTGGTAAAAGGTATTATGTTACCTTTATCGATGACAACTCTAGATATACAAAAGTGTATTTATTAAGTCATAAGGATGAGGCCAGGTCTAAGTTCATAAGTTATAAAATTGAGGTTGAAAATCAACTAGACTTAAGGATCAAAAGGCTTAGGACTGATAGAGGTGGTGAATACTGTACAGATTCTTTACAAAAGTTTTGTGAAGAGAATGGCATTATTCATGAAGTAACACCTCTGTTTACGCCTCAGTCTAACGGAGCATGAAGCGCCCCAATCCCGAACCCTAGCATCGGGAATGGTGCACCCGCCGTATCTCGCTAAGGAGAATACAAGGCATCGATACAAATCAACTATACGTCATCATAATAACGTAGATCGAAGTCAGCGGAAGTCATTACTAAAAATCCCCGATAAAATAATCATCATCATTAATACTATGTCGAAGAATTTCTAAATCAATACTACAGTCAAATATAACCATTAATCTCAAAAATACATAAACCTCTAATTTCGAAATAACTGTCTCGCCCACTCTCGAAAGTCTCGTCTGAATATCCTAGCTCTCGATGTCTCCCGTCTCGATCTTCCACGGTATACTAACCCCTGTGCAAGCATACTCTAACTCCTCATACCTGCAAAACTGGTGAGTGGTGGTGTGAGCCAAATCAACGGGCTCAGTAAGTAGCCTACATATACCTGTTATAGAAATCATACATGCAGAAGCAAATACAAATAACTTTCATAGTTAACATACAAGTCCTTAGTCCACAAGTAATTTCACTCGATTATATTTAACAGTTAAGACTTCAAAAATAAATACAAAATAAATAATTCATCAACTCAATCTACTTACCATGATGCATGCTCTTCTACAAGTACGACATACATAACAAACAAATAATCACATAAACAAAGAAGAAGACAATGTATACCAACGAAGTAGATAAGCCGC
Source organism: Eustoma russellianum (assembly GCA_036186865.1). Taxonomy (NCBI): domain Eukaryota; kingdom Viridiplantae; phylum Streptophyta; class Magnoliopsida; order Gentianales; family Gentianaceae; genus Eustoma; species Eustoma russellianum. Next base: position 8,152,305 of record AP025052.1, read on the forward strand.
AGAAAGTAAGTCACTCCACATAATAATGCGCAACTTCATGATGCATGTCCTATTATGCATGTCACACGCAACAAAGTCATGTCACATGGAAAGCCGATATCTCCACCATGCAATGCATGAACCCGGGTCCTAACAGAGTGGCTGTAGGTCGTACACCCCACAGTCACCATACTGAGTGTGCGTGGCCGCGCCACCACACACCATCCTGAGTGTCGTGGCCTCGCCACCGTACACCATCCTGAGCACCCGTGACCCATACATCACGATCCGCCATCATGCAATGCACGTGCCATGAATGCAAACAACACAATCGTCTGAGGCCCCTGGCCCATCCTCACCATCCTCCGGCACTCAAATCTAGGTTCAATTATTTCTGGAATTTATTTCAAGTTTTCTGATATTTATTTATATTTTTCTATAATTATTACTATTAATTAAGTTACATTTATATCATGTTCTGGGTCGAGGCCTGCCACCGCAACCGGCCCGTTGGCCATTCGGCCCGGCTCGACGGCCTGCCTGGCCCGACTCTCTTTTCTTTCATCTCATTTTCATTCTCATTCTCATTTCTGTTCTTCTCATCTTTCTTTAATCTGATGCATCTACACTCATACATACACACAGTTCACATATGCACACAATTCACATATAGAGAAAATACAATTACAGATATGCAACAAATAACACACTGATGCATGATAAACATAACAAGCACAAAGATACCGCTTACATCTGATGCATGACAACATGACAAGCACAAATAGACTATTTACCTCTGATGCATGACAGTATAACGAGACCACTTACCTCTGATCGGTCACTTAGCTATGCTTGAACATAATGAAGGTTACCATAAAAGTCTCTGCTTCTACATGTCCAACTTATCCTCTGGAAATCTCAAAAATTTGAACATGTAAGTTAATTATTTGTTTATTAACTAATCTCTTCAACTTCACCTTTACACCACAAATTCCTTTTTTTTTTAATTACTCTTTTTTTTCACTACAAGTATCCGAACATTATTCCTCTTTTATTTTTTTTCCCTTGCAGATCTTTTTTTTCATTTCACTTACAAACGAATGGCACACCTTCAACATACGGGAAAAATAATGTGCATACATACATCACTCATACTCGACCAGTGGCCTAAGGATGAACACACACAAAAACTACAAACAACAATACCACATCGGCTAGCTTAACAAAAGGACACCATTGATTCTGAGAAATTAAGATTAGATTTGCAAATCATCATTTTGTAACATCTCCATTTACATTCGGTGCACATACGTATGTCATATATATATATATATATGATGCATTTATGTGAAAACATACCTACTGGATGCTATATATAAGAGAACATCATATGACCCTAATTTCATTTGTCTCCTTCGGACACCCTCACAGCACTCATAAGTTTCTCAAATGTTACCTATATTCTTCCGCCAACATAACTTTTATACCACCCGAAATTTCAGTTGTTCACACATATTAATATGCTGCACAAGATATTCATATAATAGTAGAAAGTTATAATGTCCAGCATGTCCCAAACAAGATTTTCACAATGTATAATTGTTCGGCCGTATAACAATTTAACCAAGATTCATATTAAATCCTTATATATAGATATACGGCACACATATATATATCTATATATATATGCGGCCACGTACAAACATGTATATACATCTCTATACATTCAAATTTACTTATGCATGATCTATATTTTGGTACCAAAAATAAACACGTAATTTTTACAAAAACATAGCAAATACAGGTAGATTACTTACCTTGATTCGTATACTCTACCGTAAACCATTGGAATTGGGACAGGTTAGAACAAATTTTCTTTTTTTTCCCTTTTCTCCAAAGAAACCCTCGGCTGTTTGAACAAAAGCTTGGCCAAGAAACCCTTTTTCTTGTTTGAAATGTGTTTCGGCTGCAGGAATATTGCTGGGGAAAATGGCTAGGGTGGAAACCTATTTAAAGTGAGTTTTGAATTATATTTTTTTTATATTTGGGACATGGTCAAAACCGCTGGAGTAGGAGAGATTTTTGCAAACTGGATTATAGGCCATTTAGTGGGGAAATTGATACCCCCCACGTTTAACGGTTTCATATATAGCATTCTTTTTTTTATATATAATTTCGATTAAAACTCTTTTCTTTTTTTTCTTTTTTTTGGCGGTTGTAACAGAGTAGCCGAAAGGAAAAATAGGACGTTGAAGAACATGATGAATGCGATGTTAGTAAGCTCAGGATTGCCTAATAATATGTGGGGTGAGGCAATCTTAACTACATGTCATATATTGAATAGATTACCTCATAAGAAGTTAGATAAAACTCCTTATGAGTTGTGGAAAGGCTATGCTCCCAACATAAATTACTTGAAAGTGTGGGGGTTTCTAGCCAAGTCGGCATTCCTGACTTTAAGAAAAGTAAAATCGGGTCTAAAACAAGAGATTGTGTATTCATCGGGTATGCTCAAAATAGTGCAGCATATAAATTCATGACTGTAGATAATAGTTCTATACTGGATTCTAAGGATGCTGAATTCTTTGAGCATATATTCCCTATGAATAGACAATCCGATGGTGTCTCCAAACTTGAGATAGACGAGTCAAGTAAATCCTTGTTGAACAAGAGGTTGATGAACCTAGAAGAAGTAAGAGACAAAGAACAGAAAAGTCATTTGGAAGTGACTTTATAACAGCATTTATTTTAGAGGATGATCCCAAAACATATGGAGATGCTATTAGATCGATAGATTCTAGGTTTTGGAAGGAAGCCATGGACAGTGAGCTTGAGTCTATACTAAGTAATAACACTTGAGAGTTGGTAGACTTGCCTAAAGGATGTAAACATATCAGTTGTAAGTGAGTCTTTAGGAAGAAACTAAAGGCGGATGGAACAATTGATAAGTTTAAGGCTAGGCTTGTCGCAAAAAGGTTCACTCAACAAGAAGGTATAGACTTCTTTGACACTTACTCACCGGTTTCTAGTATCACTACTATTAGAGTCCTAGTAGCACTTCCTCCATTCACAAGATTGTTATTCACCAAATGGATGTGAAAACAGCGTTTTTAAATGGAGAAGAGGAGATTTATATGAAACAACCGGAGGATATGATAGTTAAAGATCAAGAGCACAAAGTGTGTAGGCTTAAAAAGTCCTTATATGGTCTTAAGCAAGCACCTAAACAATGGCACGAGAAGTGTGATAACGCATTAGTGTCTAATGGTTATATAGTAAATGAAAGTGACCGTTGTGTGTATAGTAAATTTAATGATTGTGATGGTGTTATTATTTGCCTTTATATTGATGATATGTTAATATTTGGAACAAACATAAATGTTGTTAACGATACAAAATCATTTTTGTCTTCTGTTTTTGATATGAAAGACATGGGGAAGGCGGACTTAATACTTGGTCTTAAGTTAGTGGAGAAATGTGGGGGTTATTCACTTTCTCAAGAACATTAAGTGGAGAAAATGTTGAGAAAGTTTAATCACTATGATGTAAAACCAGTAAGTACGCCATATGACTCGCATATTCCATTGACTAAAAATAAATTTGATAGTGTATCACAATGTGAATATGCTAGGATTATTGGTAGTGTAATGTATTTGATGAATTGCACTAGACTTGACATTGCACATTCTGTAAATAGACTTGCACGATGCACTCATAATCCAAATGAGAGTCATTGGTGTGCATTAAGACGTTTGTTGAAGTATCTTAAAGGAACAATGAATTTAGGACTCATGTTTACTGGATCACCCGCTGTTTTAGAAGGTTATTATGATGCCAATTGGGTGACTGATAATGATGAGATAAACTCCACTAGTGGATATGTATTTACATTGGGTGGTGGAGCTATCTCGTGGAAGTCAAGTAAACAAACATGTAGTGCTAAATCTACTATGGAATCTAAATTTATTACGTTAAAGTTAGCAAGTACAGAAGTTGAGTGGTTAAGGAATTTGCTTGTTGATATGGTCTAAACCTATGTCTTTTGTATCTATTCATTGTGGTTCTCAGGTTGCAATTGCACGTGCAAGGAATAAAATATACAATGGGAAGAGCCGGCACATCAGTTTGAGGCACAACATCGTGCATGACTTGATTAATTCTGAGGTGGTTAACTTGGAATATGTAAGAACCAAGTTTAACCTTGCTGACCCCTTAACTAAATGACTAAATAAAAAGTTAGTCTACGAAACATCGAGGGGGATGAGACTTATTCCATCTGTAGAGAAATCTTCATGACGGGAACCCAACCCACTATTAGTAGAGATCCTACAAACGGGGTTCAATGTGGTAAGAACAAGTCACGAAAGAATTCTATGTTACACTAAGTATTCCTCCCTATGGTGGTGTTGTTGATAGTGCTCACTGTAATGACTTAAAGGTGAGATTTTAAGAATCTCTTAATGAAAGTTCATAGCCATAATGTTGGTGGTGTGAACAGTGCACACTTGATGAATTTCACCTATATAAGCTTGGAAGTGGTGTCGCTTCCTGTGAGAGCCTGGAAAACTCTCTAGAGAGCTTATGAAACCCGAGATAGGTGCATGGCCGATATCGCACCAAAACCGCGAACTTGAAGAAGTAGATAATGATATGTCTTCTTGTTGTTCATATAAACAATAGTGGAGTAAGATTCAAGACGAAGTTCATCTTACTTCCGTTTATATAACTCAAGTTGTACTACCGGCGATTCAAGACCACAAGTCATCGTATCCGTTATGTGTCAGTATCTTCGATTGATAATGGAGAGGTTAGTTGTTTAACGTTCTGAAGTTGTTTTTATATAAGTTGGATCATGTGGGGAATTGTTGAAAAAGTACGTTAAAGTACTTTACCGTGTGCTCCAAACTTATATAGATTATGTATGAGATTGTTTGGAAGATTGATGTGACGTTTGGAACACTTTAAACTTGAAATAGGTCACTTGGATCGATCCATGTTGAGACTGGATCGAACCAAGTGAAAGCTGGAATAAAATTAAGTGTTTTGGAGGACTTCGATCGATCCATGTAAGGGACATCGATCGATCGATGTATACATCGATCGATCGATGTAGCGTGTTGCAATGCTGGAAACTTTTGGTCCAACATGGATCGCTCACGTCGATCGATTGATGTGACGTCGATTGATCGATGTGAGCGATCCATGTAAGCCCGAAGCAGTCTGTCTAACTTTGATCGATCACATCGATCGACGTGCCAACGGACAGAACTTTTCACTTTGAATTGCATCTTTTGGTCCAAGGATCATCTCCCTTCGCTTATAAATGGTAAACAACGGCCATAACTAGTAGAAAAACTGCTGAAATGAGTTTCAAACATGGTTTTTAACACAATCCAAGGTCTATATATATTAGATCTTGCTATCTTCAAAACTACACAACATTCTTGCAAAAACTAAGAGAATTTCAGCAATCTTCTTCACCACTCTCCTTTATCATTCTCTTCTACATCAAGTTCAATCTTCTTCTCCTAGAGCAAAGGAAAAGAAGAAAGCCATTATACCTTAAGAATCATTAGTCTCGTTGTCTACCTTGCTCATTGGTAGAGGCTAAATTGTTTTAATAACAGAGTTATCACGAAACTCGTCTCGGCTTTTACTTTGTTCATATTCTTGCTTGTTTCCATCAATTTTCCCAACAATATAAATAATACACACACACACAAACACACACACACATATATATATGTATATATATATATGTATATATATATGTATATATATATGTATATATATGTGTGTGTGTGTGTATACATATATATATATGTATATATATATATACGTGTGTGTGTGTATATATATGTATACACACACACACATATATATACATATATATATATATACATACATATATATACATATATATATATATGTATACACACACATATATATACATGTATATATATATGTATACACACACATATATATATACATATATATATATACATATATATATATATATTGTGTTTGTATGTGTGTATATATATATGTATACACACACACACACACATATATATATACATATATATATATATATGTATACACACACACATATATATACATATATATACATACATATATATACATATATATACATACATACATATATATATATACATACATATATATACATACATATATATATATATATACATACATATATATATATATATATGTATATGTATATTGTGTTTGTATGTGGTGTATATAGGATGTCCCTAATGCTTGAAAGTTTGATATATACATATATATATATATATATATATATATATATATATATATATATATGTATGTATGTATATGTATATGTATATTGTGTTTGTATGTGGTGTATATAGGATGTCCCTAATGCTTGAAAGTTTGACGAGGTAATTGTATACAATGGTAAATATCAAAAGATGCGCTGTTGTATTAGCTTTCTGGATGAAGCATATAGCTACAAAAATTTCTTGATGTGTCTATAAGTTCCAAATTTGATCTTATCACAGTCGGGAAAGCTGGATTATGGATAAAAGAAAGCAATAGGCCTCAAATGTCAAACTCTGCAACTTGGGTCTCTGTCCAAAACATTCGTTTTCAGTGTTTCCAAAATAATCGTCCTTCCTCATTCCTCAACACAAAGCAAGTTCTTAAGGGGCCGGCATGCAAGAAGATTAGACAGATCACTCTATGTAGTTAACCGATAAGATGGTGACACGTCATCTTTAAAATACATGTGGAAATAGATTATTTGTTTTGTTGTGTCCATGCGATAGATTCAACTTGTTAGTAAAGGTTCTCTTTTGTAACATAAATTTTTTTTATCCATACAGGTAAATGAACATATAAAATTACAATTCATGAGATGAAAAAAACGATGAATGAGTCAGAGACAGCATATGGGATATACTATCCAGAAGTCTCTACTTCTACGGCTACATCATAAGATAAATTGCTCTCTTTTTTGTTTTAATTAAAAGAAATTCAAAAATGACTTGTTGTTTACGGTATCATGACTTTTGAAAACATCACGTCTCATCTACAAAACAGTCTGGATCCCCTCATCTCTTAGATACACTGAGAATTCACTATGCGACACGTGGCTTGTAGAGAAACTTTAGGGTTGGGTGAAGAATGACCCACAGAAGGACGTGAACTTGAAAAAACAGAACAATAATGTTACCAAGAGTGAGATGATCCCGCTCGTCTAAAAAGAAAGAGATTGCTGGAGAAGAGAGGGTGAGGAGGAAGTGGTAATCGTAAAGATGATCCCGATCGTCTATACAACAACAGCAACAAATATCCAGTATTTTTTAACGACAGCAAAAGCTATCGTTAGGGTCTGGGGAGGGTGAGAGACATGCAAACAATACATTCATCCCAAGGGATTGAGAGTTTGGTTCCAGTGAGACCTCCGGCTCTATTTGTACTTGCATATATAAAACAATAATAGGCTATGGTGTGCTAGTGTGTTGTGAAAGAATTTAGTAAAGTACAAATAGACCGCTTACGATATTAAAATAGCCATAAAGTGTATATGCACAAATAATGACGGAAAAATGACAAAAGAGAGATAAAAAATGCAAAGGTCACCTAAAGTGCAGAGAGTATCTATGCCCTACTCTAAGGTACGTCTATATCCTGTCTAAATCTCTTTAACATTAATCATCTGCTTCCATTAACTCCTAGTTATACTCTAAGGTACCCCTATATCTCGCTCGTCTATTAAGACAGGAAATGAATGGGGAGGAGAGGGTGAGGATGAAGTGGTCATACTATACCATGTATTTCATGGTCCCATTTCTTTGTTACCCCTTTTCTGATTGTCTCATCATCATATTACTCAATAGTCTATATCTAGATGGTGAGGCGGCTAAGCAAAATAAGCCATAAAGAAGTCTTCTAATGGTCTCTTGGGAAGAAGATCCTCAATGGTTACATCAATCTTTTCTTTTGGTTTTCCACAACATATGTTGAAACAGTTCAAACATAATTAATTGTTCTAAATGTGATGGGGGAAAACAAAGATAGTATATTTTGTCTTTGCTATTTATTGCCACCATACATTATTTAGTTATATGTGTAAGAAATCAAATACTAATTAATACCATTCGGAAATTGGAAGGATGATTTCTGCCTTTGATTATGCTTTTCCATCTGTTGCTAGAAAGCTAGGATCACTCAAGGGGGAAAATCCTTCTTACTTTGCTGTTGAAAAAGCATATGGTATTTCAAGGGAGGTTTTATATCTTTTATGGAGGGAGTAAAAGTAACTACAAATTTAATAATAGAATGATGTCTTATAGAACAATAATAACAAACATGAGATGGAGATTGGTCAATACAGAGAAGTTATATATATGTTATACATTTTATTAGTCTATAACTAATTATATTTGTTTCAGAAATAGTTTAAAACTTGTCTTGATTATGAATGCAGTCCCTTCTGCTCTAGCTAGTCGAATTTTCTTTAAATTTCAAATGAAGGATGCCGAAAATGTTAAAAGTTAGAAAAAAGGATCAAAGGGTCACTATATTGTTTTCAATGTTATGTTTTAAACTACCCTGCACCCTCATTGTAGTTTAACATTCTATTATTAATCTTTATTTTCCATCACTTTGCTTCTCTATTGTATTTTTGGTGTTAGTCCTTTCACTTTACAAGTCTGATGGCAGTTGTTTTTTCTTATTATATTTGTAGACAGTGAAAATTATGTCTTGAATAATTATTACTCTTCTGTCTCAAAAATATTATTATATGTAGTCAAACACACAGTTAGTCAAATACCATTTAAATTTAAATCGTCAAAGTATCTTGCACATTGTTCAGTGAAATTTTATCATAAATGATGTGAAGAATATTTTGACAAACTATTGTGTTGAATACTTTCAATATTTGATTTTAATTGATATTTAACCAGCTAACTATGTTGACCAAATATGACAATATTTTTTATCATAAGAAATATTAATTAACATGCATGTTTACTTAATATGTAAAGCACCCTTATCTCTTCCTTTTTCCTTTTCCGAAGGTAGAGCAATGCCAAGTAGTTAAGATTTCAATTCTTGGGGGTGGGGGGAGACCACTAAATGGTGAGCAATTTCATAAAATTTTGTACTTTTCAAAATCCTGTGTAACTATTAGTGGACACGTAAAAATTTGAAAGAAGTCATTTGAAAGAGATAATAAGAGAATCAAGAAAATGGAACGTCTTTTTCACGGGATGAGATCTCCTCACCGCGCGGTGAGTCACCGCGCGGTCCAGGACGCGACACGTGACAGCAGTAGGGGGTGGTGAGGCTGGATGAGGGTTACCCTCACCCAGCCTCACCACCCCCATTTTTTACCACGTGTCGCGCGGTCACGCATGCGGTGAGGGAGAAGCGGTGAGGGGATCCTATCCCTTTTTCACCCTCTTTGAAGTACTCTGTAGACGGCTTTCCCACCTATCAACTTCCTGTTCATCAGTTTAGGCCCCTCGCCAAAGTTGGGAGATAGGATCCTCTCATCTCAAATCTCTCATCCCATACATCACTGCGCGACACGTGGCAGAAGGAGTGGGTGGTGAGGCTAGATGCGGGTCATCCTCATCTAGCCTCACCACCCACATCTGCTGCCACGTGTCGCACGGTGACACATGGGATGAGGGGAAAATGGGTGAGGTGATCTCATCCCCAAAGTTTGTTGCCTATACTAAATATAGATATATCATATAGGATATACCTGCATGTGTTTCTAACACATGAGTATGTTTGCGTACATCCGACCTTCCATACCTCGCCATAGGCTGAAACCTCTAAGACAATAGGGTAATGTTGTTATTGTTGTATATAGGATATACGTGAAAATTGAACTCCTGCATTTCATGTATATTGCAAGAGTTTTAATTCGCCTATTAAGTTCACGTCTGTGATTTATACAACAACAAGATTACCTTATTGACTTAGAGTCTAACGTCTATGGCGAAGTATAGAGGGCCGGATGTACGCAACCATCCTCATGTGTTAGAAACATACAGATGTTGTTTCTCGATGATCCATAATGAAAATTGCGTCAAGCTGTGTCGATCAACTGATACTCCACGGTATAAGAAGCGCAGCCAATTTAATAAGTTATTTTGCTTTATTCTATCATATTCTAAAGTCAAGAAAAGGTATGTCGTTAACTCCATTGAAAATGGAAACACTATAAAGTTCACGTATGTGCTTTATAAAGTCTCAAAATATATGTGCATGAAAATGACATATAATTATTGTAGTTCATGTATGTGCTTTATAAAGTCTCCAAATACATGTACATCAAAATGACATATGACTGGTGTTCAAATCTCATCCTCTCTAAGAGAATTAAGAATAAAAAGAATTGACAAGATTATCATTAAGGATAATAATTTGTTACTAAAAAGGTCTTTCAGATGTATTTATAATATGGTAGTAATCTATATTTTCATTATCAAGGTAAGTTATCTGATACATGTTTGGTGGTCCTATATCAAAGATGCACCAATATAAGGTTATACATGTATCAATCTGATGTATTATATTTTCAAATACATAAGTAGGTTAAACATTAGAAGGAATTTTACTTAGTAGCCAAACGTTTTGTCCATTACTGAATTAACAGCTAAACGTTGATGAAACTCATTTAACATCCATTCTTTTTGGATAATGACTCATTTACAACCATTCAACGAGTTGATGACCGGCTGGTGTCTATTTCTTTGTAATTTTTTTAATATATTTTTTGATGTCCGGATGGTGCCGGTTGAATGGCTGTAAATGAGCCATTATCTAAAAAAATGGCTGTTGAATTTCTTCAATGTTTGACTGTTACTTGAATAATGAACCAAACGTCCGGCTACTAAATGAAATTCCCTTAAGTATGAAGCCAACATTTCTTGGGACCATTCTTTGGTTTTTGCTTGCAAGTTGGTCATCCACAGGCGAGAAGCATTCCACTAAAGACATGAAGCGATGCTTCATGATCACGGGTTGTTATCAGTTTTAAATATAAACTGATACAAGACCTAATCTTTCGATTCTAAATATAAATCTATTTTGATTTTTTAACGTATTGTAATTTATATTATATCGAAACTAACAATCTATAAACTGATTTGGCTACCTACCTTATATGGGTAGATTTAACTATGTAGCTCATAAAATGTACTAATGAATAATTCGATCCCCTCATATCTCGTTATAGACATGAGCTTCATAGATAAAAAGATAATATTGTTAGTTGTTGTTGTTCTGATTGATATGTAAGTAATGACCCACTCTTTTTTTCACAATAAAACTTATCAAACTGACTCGAGTATTATTTGATAAACGAGCCGAGCATTGCGTTGTTCAAGCTCGGTTCATTTAACTTAGCGAACAAGTCGAGCTTGTTCGTTTATTTAAACAAACATATTTAATTGTTCAAGCTTGGTTCGTTTAACTCACGAACAACATTAACGAGCCGAACACCTTAAATGAACGGTGTCACTTACTGAGTTCGAACAGAAAAAAGGTGTTCAAGCTTTGTTCATTAACATTTTATCCAAGCCGAGCTCGAGCTCGAGCTCGAGCCAAACGAGCCGAACAACCGAACAGTTTGGTTCATTTATAGCCCTACTCGAGTCACAGACTCATAGGGTTAAGAGATAGGAGAGTACTAATATGTTATCAAAATCTAAAGACTTTTTACAACAACTAATCATTTAAGGTGTTACATAAAGATAAAAATAATCAATTTGATAAATTTTTATTAAATGAAGTCCACGTACATATAGAATCGGGGTTTCACTGGAAACAAGTTATCTATCTCTTAACATGGAGGTATTGTTTACCTCACCTTTCTCAGACTTTAGCGATAGTTTTTTGTCGTTAGAATATACTGAGTATGTTTGTTGTTGGTTCTTGTTGTTGGAGTCCACCTAATTTAACAAGATACGATGTATTTGAGTATGAACTAGGCAACTTCAAAAATGCAGACCATCTCCTGTCCCCACTTAACAAACTTAAAAAAATAGATGACGGAATACATCATCTTTCCCTCCGGTTCTCTCCAACTATATATTATATCTTTCTTATTAAGAGAACTAAATAAAAATGAAGAAAAAAACAAAGTGACAAAACTTAAGCAAAACATATAATCTTTTGCTGTTATTATTTTCCTTCAGAAATTGGGAGAAAAAAGAGTGTTGCAGTGGGCTGCTGTGTTTCCTTCATGTTGCTAATAGCCTTTTCTGTTACTCTTCTTCTTCTCAATCTTCATCATCAATCAAATGCTGCAGCAGCACCACCACCCCACTGCAATTTTTTCCAAGGAAAATGGGTCGTCGATTCGTCCTACCCTCTTTACAACTCTTTATCGTGTCCGTTCATTGAGAAGGAATTCAATTGCTTAAGAAATGGACGGCCGGATCAGGAATACCTCAAATATCGATGGCAGCCTGACGGTTGCGATTTGGCAAAGTATGTACGCTCTTCCTCATTTTAAATTTCCTTTTTTGGTATTTCTTCATTGGTGTGTTCATTGAATCACGCCGTTGATCATTGTGGATCATCGGAAAGTTGTGATTCAGACCGGCGAGGCCCTTAGTTGCAGGTTTCTTTGTTTGCCGATCATGCATATAACGGATGAGAAGGAAGTTACGTATATAATCCAATAAGATATAGATAATAGTTACGTATAATCTAATGACATAATGACATATCATATTAGTAGCGCGTAGCTATGTTAGAAACAGGAGTGTTAACGAACCGAACAGTTCGCGAACTGTTCGAGTTCAATTCGTATATGATTGAGTTCGTTTGTTAATTTTACTTAAACGAACCGAATTCGAACACCTATTTGGGTTTGTTTAGTTAAATGAACCGAACGGTTCGTAAACTATTCGGCTTGCTTAAACGGTTTAGTGTTATCGAGCCGAATTCGAACTAATCTCGTTTAGCTAAATGAACCGAGCTGAACACTTCGTTTAGATAAACGAATCCGAATTCGAAAACCTAATATTTGGTTCGGCTCGGTTCGTTAACACCTGTCGTTTGGAACATGATAAGATTTCTTGTGTTTAAAATTTGTGATATATTAGTGGGGCATAGAAATGCTTGAAACACCATTTTTTATTTGTTTATTTCTTATGATATAGAAATGCTTGAAAGATGATGACCATCTTTTATTTGCTTATATCTTAATATATATGAATAACTATGACATGTTTAATGAGAAAATTAATCGTTTCTTTCTCAAATTTGTCATATTGAATGTTATTTTCCTTTCAAAATCAACCGGATAAGTCTTGTGGAAAGCGACAAACTTTATGGTGATAGTAGTAGTGCCTATTAAGTACTAATTAACAAATATATATATATATATATATATATATATATATATATATATATATATGATCCAGAAACAAATAAAATAAATGGTAATTGCATGTGGTAATAACGAGTGCACAAAAGAGGATATCATTTGTATTATTATATTTTTTATTGCGTGATAAACACCTATAAACATTTACTTATTGATCATCACAAAATTAGACAAGTACCGTTGTGTTTTTGGAAATGTACTTTCTAACTGGTTGTTTGAAAGTCAATTTTTACTCATTTTTTGCTTCGGGTATCTACCATTTAGTCCATTCAGTCCATCCGTTTCGAAAATATTGATACGGTTGGACTTGATAAACTACGCTCAATTCAAACTATAACATTATTTTTAAGACATGATATACTATTTGTAATTTGAAAATCTACTTTATCTATCGTTATGATGCCCAACATACTACATTTTTGGTAGTATGTTGATGGTGCTTGGATCCATCTTAAGGATAAAAGATAGCTTTTGAAAAGACTGGAAGTTGCATCAATTAAATTACGGCGAAGTTATTATTTTCCCTTGAAAAAGAATTTGGTTATTCTATGATAATGATGTAACCTAATAATGGAAAAGTTTGATACGCAAAATATTGGACCCCTTCGGGTGCACACAATATTTGTTTTTTTCTCTTTTCGTTTTATTCTGATTCCTTCACACCTCTCTCCCTGCCTCACCCGGGACCGGATCTCGCCCACACTCTCACCCCATTGCCCACGGCCTGTTACGTAACAAGAAGGGTGGTGAGGCTAGATGAGTGTCACCCGCATCTAACACCACCACCTCTTTTTACTGCCACGTGCGGGCGGTGAACAATGAGGTGAGGGTGTGGACAGTGAGGAGATAACATCTCCCCTCACCCAACTCATCTCTCCTCTATTAATATATATATATATATATATATATATATATATATATATATATATATATTTTGCATTTCATATTTTTCTGGGAGAGTGGGGAGGCGGCAGTGGGGGAGGTGTGGGTTCTCTATGTAAGTGGGGGCAACTCACGTTATCAGAATGGTGACTTACATGTGTGGATTGGGGAAAAGCTATTTTGGTTTATTTGTCCTTTATTTTTGTTGTATTGTTAATACTTAGCTTTAGCAATGGGTGTTGTAAAGCAATGGGTGTTGTTGTCGTCGTGGTCATGAAGTTTTAAATGATAACTATTTCGCAAACTTTTCCAGAAATCACATACATAAGATTGAAATATGTGTGACCTCTATGTCTCCAGTGTCTTACTACTATGAATGTATTTTAGTAGAATTGAGCATAGATACTCTAGGAATTCCAAACAAAGAACAAAAGAATTCGAAATCCGAATATTCAAATTTGAAAACTGGTTCACAGAAAACTTATAATAATACTAAATTAGAACATATAGAGGCTTATGGATTGACATCTTTAATATATGCAGCTTCGTAATGCATCTCGTATTATAAAGTAATCGTATCACAATTGATGTATAATGTATTGTACTACTATTACATCAACAATAATACTCAGTATAAGTTATCGTTAAAGTCAAGGGAGTATGAGAATCAGACAAACAATACCTTCATCTCAAAAGATAGAGAGTCTGGTTCCATTGAGTTTATTACGGTGTATGAGTTTTGAGGTAATTAAATCCTGTTGCAGATTTGATGGGGTGTCTTTCTTGCAAAAATTCAAAGGAAAAAGCATATTGTTCGCTGGAGACTCTTTGACCAGAGACCAGTATATGTCACTGGCCTGCATGCTCCAAAGTTCAGTGCCTCATACCAATTACACAATGATAAGACAAGGCTTGATCTCCACTTTGACCTTCTCGGTATGTTTATTCTTCCATAAATACTCTTCTGATTGACTTTTTTTCTTTCTAAAGTATCTCAAAATGTTGTCTATTTCTCGTAATAAATTTATTACATTATTTTTACTTAAAATTCAACGATAACATTAAGACATAAATTAGTTAAGGTTGGAAACTTGAAAAAATAAGAAATAATAACTTGGTATGTCTGTCTACCTTGGGATTGAAACGTGAATATGAACAACGACGGTAGAAACATAACAACAACAACAACATTACCATATTGTCTTAGAAGCTTCTGTCTATAACGGAGTATGAGGAGTCGGATGTACGCAACCATACTCATGTGTTCTATTTGTTTCCTGATGACCCATAATAAAAATTGTGTCAAGCTGTGTCGATCAACTACTACTTCACAATATAATAAACGTAACTATATTAGTGAATGATTTTGGTTTATTCCATCGTAACAGAAAGAAACAAAACCACACAAACCAAACAGCTAACATACCTTGGAACATCCTGCGAAATGTCTTATTGATTAACTATATCTAAATATTGTGGTCATTAAGTGCTCACCCGAAAATATACCACAAAAAGTAAATGCTTTAGCCGCCCCCCTTTTCATCATTTGAAAAGATACCTTTGGAAGTTCAAGACGTCATGTAAATCCCTACCAGAATACCAATTGGACTATGTCTGAGGCTAAAAAAACTATGAATTGATGTTCAAAACTAATTTCAAACGTCTTTTTTTACAGCAACAACACATATACAGTATATCATAACGATTATTAATTACAGCAACAACACATATACAGTATATCATAACGACAACAAAAGCTATTTCTAGGGTCTTAGAGGTAGGCAAACAATATATTCATCCTAAAGGATAAAGAGTTTGCTTCCAGCTAGACCCCTATTCTATATGTACCTACGTCAGAGTTAAATTTCCTACTATTGTTTTATCCACTCTGGTAATCTGAATATCGAAATATTCTTCCGTTTGCAGGACTATGGAGTAAAAATAATACTTGATAGAAATGTATTCCTGGTGGATCTGGCAACAGAAAACAATGGGACAGTATTGAAAATAGATACAATTTCCCCAAACTCAAAGTTGTGGGCTGAAAATGACATGCTTGTCTTTAACACATGGCACTGGTGGAACTATAAAGGAGCCCAGCAACCGTTAGTTCAAAACTCATAAGCAAAGTTTTCACCATATCTCTATAAAAAAAATACATATATATGTATATATGTGTGCTATTTAAAATTAATTTTTATTTGTTGATTTATATGCAGATGGAAATATATTGAGCTTGGAGGCAAATTATATGAGGACATGAACCGAACTGTTGCCTTTGAGATCGGGCTGAAGACATGGGCTAATTGGGTGGATACAACTATTAATCCCTCTAAAACTAAAGTCTTCTTTCAAGGGGTTTCTCCTTCTCATTACGTGTAAGTATTCTTCAAAACAAGGCTGTTCTTTCATTACATCCATTTTGCGTAGGGTGGCAATCTCAGACACGAAACGAAAATACAATCCGAACTTGATACGATTTTCACGAGTATGAATATGATTTTGGCAGGATTCGTATACAAATCGGGTAAGACCTGAAAGTTACCCGCTAAGGACGGGTTGTGTCCAGGGTATACCTGCGGGTTACCTGGGTATACCCGCCATACACGAAAATTTAAAAATATATTTTAAATTAAATTTATAATTAATAAAGTAAAAAAACCAAATCCCCCCCCCCCAAAAAAAATCCTAACCTAATCCCTTCCCCCCATTCCCGCATTCTCAATCCCTATTCCCAAATCAAAATCACATTTCTCTTCTCCAATCTCCTGCCCCGCTGCAACCATCAGCTAGCCCCCTTCTCCTTATATCTAATCTCTCTTCTTCCTGCTTCTTCCGAGTTCCGACATCCATCCCTCCTATTTCCCAGCCCAGCTGCTGACTTCAGAAGTCAGACATCAGAAGCATTATTTTATGGTCTAGAAAGATGTAATTTAATTTCATGGTCTATCGCATGTTTAATATTGAATCTTTCGGCTTTACTTATTGTTGTTTCATATATTGTAACAGTAGTCGTTTAAGTACATGAAACCTGAAAAATACACGAAACCTGAAAAATACATGAAATGACTCGTACAAGACTTGAAATAGTTGTACTTATCAAGTTTGTGGGTATACCCGATACACGACATGAAACCTGGCATGTACGGGGGTATCTACATCCATACACACGAAGCAAACGGGTTTGATACACGAAACCCGAAAACACAAAATACGAAACACGATACGCGACATGTTTGACACCCTTAATTTCGTGGCCTTTCATTCCTATCATGCATCTTACGATAATTTCTCATAAATCAATAGTATCATTATTTGGGTTCAATGAGACAGACAAACAATACATTTATCTTAAGGAATAGAGAGTTTGCTTCCAATGAGACACTTGTTTCTATATGTACCTGCATAGATAATACAATAATAGGAATATGGTGTGTTAGTGAATAGTGAAGAGATTCAGTAAATACAAATAGAAAGATTCCTATATTAAAATGGTCATAACCGTATATATGCAGAAATAATGTAAGAGAAAAATAAAAACAAAAGAGTACAAGGTCAACCTAGAAGTGTAGAGAGTATCTAAGTTAATATTGTATCAGTCTTTATTTTGATTTATTCCAAAAATATTGTCTACTTTCTAAAAATATAAATATAGTGGTAATCAAATTTTCTTATAGTTTCCATTTCCAATGGAGTCAAGGCATACTCTTCCTTGACTTTGAAATATGATGGAATAAAGCAGAATGACTCACTAAATTGTCTGTGGTTCTTATATTGTGAAATAGCAGTTGATCGACACACCGTGTCGCAATTGTCATCATGGGTCATCGAAAAACAACCTCTGC
The DNA here is from genome assembly GCA_036186865.1 of Eustoma russellianum. Classification (NCBI taxonomy): domain Eukaryota; kingdom Viridiplantae; phylum Streptophyta; class Magnoliopsida; order Gentianales; family Gentianaceae; genus Eustoma; species Eustoma russellianum. Next base: position 8,170,416 of record AP025052.1, read on the forward strand.
GTGTTTCTAACACATGAGTATGGTTGCGTACATCCGACCCCCTATACCCCACCATAGGCGGGAGTCTGTAAGCAATGGGTAATATTGTTGTTGTTGTTGTTGTTGTTGTTGATAATCAAAGTTTTCGTATTGCCCCTTTAATTATCACTTATTTGATTTCTCTAGTTTACATTAATTAATCAATTAAAGATAAATTAAAAAAGTACTAAAATAGTTTGACTTGTTTATATTGTGCTCCACTCAGACTACTACGAAAATATTTTTGAAACAGAAAAAGTTTTTATGGTCTAAAAATCATTATACACCTTTTTTTCCTTCTAATTGGTACGTTCTTTTATGGCACAAAACAGAGGGGAGGAGTGGCACCAAAAGGGAGCAAAATGTGCAGGACAGAAGCTGCCTCTTATGGGGTCAACGTATCCAGGAGGGTTGCCTTCTGCTTTGGGTATACAAAAAAGTGTAGTTACTACAATGAGCAAACCGGTCACTTTCTTAGATATAACGACTCTTTCTCAACTGAGAATTGATGGGCATCCTTCATTTTATGGGGCTGGTGGAAAGACTGGAATGGATTGTACCCATTGGTGTCTTGCTGGTGTTCCTGATACTTGGAATACTATACTATACAATTTTATATTTTGATGATTGATTATACAATTTATTCTCCAAGTGGAAGAAGATATGAATAGATTTACAGTTTGAGAGGGGAAAGGAAATAGATACAATGAATTATGTCAAATTTTAATATAAAGTTGTATACAACAGGTTTCTGGCATTTTATAAACATTGGAGTATACATGCAACGTTTATTTTTATGTTAGTCGATGATTATTTTATTGTTTGAGTTTGTTCAACTTTGCTTAAACGTGTCTTATCATCTAATCTTGAAGTTCATTGTTCGCACAATCTCTTGTTTCTTTTTTTATCTCACATATAACGTGAGAGAAAAAAAATTTCTTATTCCAACACAAACCTGCAATATATTGATTAGAGTTTGTCTTTTGCTCCTTAGACGTAGCTCAGTTTGCATTTGGATTGAGACTTTGCCTTAGAAAGGCACGGGTTCAAACCAACACACGTGTAGCATGTGTGCTATACTGCTGGATGGACTAGTAATGTTATGACATCGTATTCAGTCCAATTAGATTAGAGGGTTGCTGGCTCAGTTTGCAGTTGACATCTTGTATGGGTTCCTAACAATGTTTGCTTATCTAGGAGGTTGTTGAACCCTTGATTTTGACTAGAACAGTGGAAAATCATGAAACCAGATGTATTAGCTTTTTGTTTCACAGAGAGTTTGTCCTTTAATTTGAAAACGTCATTGTATCATCAAATCGAGTCTGACATATTATAGTATAAAAAGTAGCATGAAGCTACCTAGAAACACGACAACCAATTATTAATACGCTCGTTCAACTAAAGCTCCCCTTGTTATGAAAATAACAAAAGATACCTCATGAAAGAAGAGAATGTAGAAAGAAAGAGAATTTTATTCATCAGTGTATAGAGTAATTATTCTTTAATAATTGGTACATAAACAAACGAAAACTCTTCTTCTATTTGTAGAGTTGAACGGCTCCTGACAAGAAACTTTATGAAAAGTTACATCATATATCTTTATATATAGTTATATCAAGTAGTTGACAAGCTGCATTGTAAACGTCACAGTAGGTAGCAGACAAACAGCTTTGTAAACAACTATAGTTTAAACACGCAACTCATAGGATTAATCAAATTAGACTACATGTGCACAAGAATGAACAATCCACTAAATAAATATTCATGACACTTCAACTTTGAAGCTATGTGCTTTAAAAATAAACTTGGTGTATGCTTGAGTAAACCTGTTTGCTGAATCAATTCTATAAAATAGGCAGAAGTTAAAGGTCTATAGAGTTTTCTTTTGAAAAAACACTTCGATGTTTAACTCAGTTAATTAATTTTGAAGTAAGCTGACTTTGGATAAGTTCATAGGTCCGTAAATATGAAATTGGAATCATATCCTTTGCGTGTTGCTGTAAGCTACTATTTGTAGATAGTTGAGAGGAGACCAACTAGTAGATCACGAAGTGATCTAGGGTATAACTAAGGATTGAACCGGATCAAATGGATATTATACTTGGCTTCCAGGATCACGTCATGTGTGGGGGGGCCACAATGGTGCAGACAGACAAGAATTTTACACATTTATGGCGGCACCTAGGCACTCATGTCCTTTACCGCTGCATGTTATATTGTGTCAGAATATGTTTTTGATACCTGGTTTATGGTCCTGTTTATACATGAGTAGTGCGAGGTTTGTCTCGAAGATTCTATGAAGTGCAACAATTTTGTTCATTGATTCTCGTTCTCAACTAAGGTGATATATGTAGAGATCGTAGCTGGAGGTTTGCTACTAATGTTTAACGGACCTGCGCGAAATAGTGCTTGGGGGCGATCCTTCTCACAGGTCCGAGTTGTTTATTCTTCTTTGGCCTGGTTTTAGCTAGAGGCTATTTGTAACGCCCCGCTCCCGAGCTCCATCCTCGGTAACGGTGCACCCGCCGTATCTCACTCAGGAGAATACAAGGCGTCACATCAACCTGTCATACATCAGTGCTGACATAGAAAAGTGTTCCTTAACTTTGCGCGGAAACGATAAATCGCATCAAAAGGTTTGAATTTTAACGTACTTCAAGAAAATAACGACATTATTTCTAGGCTGACCAGGCCTTACAATCAAGGTCAAATATCTGAAGTTTAAAAGCATGAAATTGTTTTCAAAAAGTAATACTGAATATTAAAATGTCTGTGTCATCCCAATAACATCATAAGAATCTCGTCTCCATCCTCGCTGCAGCCATCTCTACGAGTCACTCAGCCCATTCCACGGTATCGGACCCGTCCTCAACGTAGATATAGTCATACTCCGTCTCGGCTACATATGGAATAGTAGGGGTGAGTGATGATAATCACCCAGTAGGTGCCTCTCAAAACAATACAAAACTTACATAACCAACTGATACCAGCACGTAGCACGTAACACCGTATGATACAACTTATACGAAAAGTAAACAAACCACAGAAGATGCATGCGCAAGTACGTGATGCATGCTCAAATAACGTGCCACGCGCAACGAGAATCATGTCACACAGTATGTCCTTAGACTTATATGCAATGCATGCTCCCGGGTCCTAAATCCAGCATCTTGGTCTCTAGCCACCACTTGCTGTTCTCGACACCCATGCCCTATAGACGCAGTATGTCTCATGACCCCGGTGCCCTATAGACACGGTAAGTCATCCCGATACCCACGCCCTATAGACGCAGTATACCTCATGCAACTCCGGCATCATGGTCACTAGCCACCACTTACCGTTTGGACACCCACGCCCTGTAGACGCAGTATGTCTCATGACCTCGGTGCCCTATAGACACGGTAAGTCATCCCGATACCCACGCCCTATAGACGCAGTGTACCTCATGCAAATGCACGTGCCATGAATGCAAGAGAAAGGGAAAGAAAACGGTTGGATGTCATCCCCTGACGTCGATCGATCGACGTCCAACTGAGACACATCGAACCCTCACTCAGTTGACATCGATCGATCGATGTACTCCTGAGGTACATCGAACCCTCACCTTCTGGACGTCGATCGATCGACGTCCATCTGAGGCACATCGAACCCTCAGCCACTGGACATCGATCGATCGATGTCCCCGTAATTCAGAAATCTCATTTTGAATTTTCCTGCAATCCATTCAACAACCCCATACAACCCAATCAATACCCTATCACCACAACGAAAGATACATCGACGAGATCACGTTGATATCAAGAAACACATAACGGAAAATAACCACGTTGGAGCACATCATCAAGATCACGATTGTACAATAATTAAACCACAACAACACGTAAAATACCATTTTGACTATGCACGACTTCATACCGTTTTGAGAAAATAAATAGTATGCACCTACCTCGATTCCTAGCGAGAGTTGATCGGTTTACGAGAGTGTGATGGCGTTGGCGGTGTGATCTTCCTTCCCTTGAACCTTGGATCAAAGATCCTTCTTTTCTCTTCTTGTTGTGGCCGAAAATTGTTGATGGGGGAGAAGGAGAGGAGGCTGTCGAATTGGGTTAAGAGAGGGAAGGAGGATTAGGGTAATGTGATTTTAAGGAGAGAAATGAGAGGAAGATAAGTATGGAATTTAGGATAGAGGAAATTAAGTGAAATAAAAAAAGTAAATTGAATTTGGTTAGGATAGGATTGATTAATTTCATAATTTAAATTTTCTTTTCCTTTTTTTTATATCCGGCCATAACATCCTACCCCCCTTACAAAAAGTTTCGTCCCCGAAACTTGCCGTACCTTACTCAAATAGGTGGGGATAGCGGTCGCGCATTTGCTCTTCTAGCTCCCACGTTGCCTCATTCTCTCGGTGGTTGCTCCACTGAACCTTTACGTAGGGGATGATCCTCCTCCTGAGCTCTTGATCCTTTCGGTCAAGAATTCTGATTGGTACTTCTTCATAGGACGCATCAGGCCTGATCTTAAGCGGTTGCGCATCTAGAACGTGACTAGGGTCAGGGACATACTTTCTCAACTGAGAGACGTGGAACACATTATGCACTTGAGCCAACATTGGGGGCAGTGCCAACTTGTATGCTAAATCTCCGACCCTTTCAAGTATCTCGTATGGTCCAATATAACGAGGCTTTAGCTTCCCTTTAACTCCAAACCGTGTCACACCCTTCATGGGTGACACTTTAAGATAAACTTTTTCTCCCTCCTTGAACTCCAAAGGTCGTCTCCTCGTGTCGGCCCAACTTTTGCTTCTATCTTGAGCCGTCTTAAGACGTTCACGAATTAGTTTCACCTTCTCTTTAGTTTGCTCGATTATTTCGGGGGCCGTCAACCTACGTTCACCAACTTCGTCCCAGTGAACAGGTGACCTACACTTGCGTCCATACAAGGCCTCGAAGGGTGCTATGCCTATGGCACTGTGGTGGCTGTTATTGTAAGAGAACTCTATCAATTTGAGCATGCTGTCCCAATTTCCTTTAAAATCCAATGCGCACGCCCTCAACATGTCTTCCAGGGTTTGTATGGTCCTCTCAGATTGACCATCGGTTTGTGGGTGAAAAGCAGTGCTCAGTCGCAACTCAGTCCCCATCTTCTTCTGGCACGCTGCCCAGAATTGAGATGTAAACTTCGGATCACGGTCGGATACTATGCTGACTGGCACTCCATGGAGGCAAACAATGTTATCAATGTACATATTTACCAACCTCTCCATAGTAAGTCCGGTGGGAATAGACAAGAAATGAGCGGACTTAGTCAATCGATCTACGATTACCCATATCACATCATTCCCATTTCTTGTCTTTGGGAGTCCAACCACGAAGTCCATTGTCACATGCTCCCACTTCTATTAGGGTATCTCTAGTGGTCGCATTAGGTCACCCGGTCTTTGGTGTTCTGCCTTAACTTGCTGGCAAACGAGGCACCTTTCCACGAACTCATCAATATGCCTCTTCATGCCATTCCACCAATAATGCCTCTTTAGATCATTGTACATCTTCGTAGCACCAGGGTGAATAGACAGTCTCGAATTATGTGCCTCCTTCAGCAACTCCCTTCTAAGATCCTCAACATCCGGTACGCACAACCTTCCTTGGTACCACATGCTGCCGTCATCATGAACCTGAAATCCATCCACCTGGCTGGTTAGCATTCTTTCTCGCGTCTCTTTAATTGTTGCATCGTTCTTCTGTGCTTCCTTAATCTGATCTACCAAGGTTGGAGTGATAATTAGCGTGGTCAGGATATCTGCGGTAGAATCCACAAGATCCAAATCAAATTCCGCCATCTCTTTTTCTAGAGTAGCCTGCCGTGCATGGCTTGACTTCCTACTTAAGGCATCAGCCACTCGATTGGCTTTCCCTGGATGATAGCTGATGGTCAAGTCATAATCTTTCAACAGCTCTAACCATCTCCTTTGGCGCATGTTCGGCTCCTTTTGCGTGAACAGATACTTAAGACTTTTGTGATCAGTGAACACCTCGCACTTCACTCCATATAGAGAGTGACGCCAGATTTTCAGTGCGAACACCACCGCTGCTAGCTCCAGATTGTGAGTCGGGTAGTTCTGCTCATAGGGCTTTAGCTGTCGTGAAGCATACGCAATGACCTTGTCGTTTTGCATCAACCCGCATCCTAGCCCGTTCTTGGAAGCGTCACTGTAAATGACAAACCCTTCTGATGCGGAGGGCTGAGCAAGAATAGGGGTTGTGGTCAGTCTCCTTTTTAGTTCAGCGAAACTCTGCTCACACTCGGTGGTCCATTCGAACTTTGACTTCTTTTGTGTCAATCGGCTTAGAGGCACTGCAATCGATGAGAAGTCCTCTACAAACTTCCTGTAGTATCCAGCCAAACCGAGAAAACTCCTTACTTCCGTCACATTAGTGGGTCTAGGCCACTCGGTGATCGCCTCTACCTTCTTTGGATCCACAGAAATTCCCTCTTCAGAGACCACATGACCCAAGAAGGCTATGCTTTTCAACCAGAACTCACACTTACTGAACTTGGCGTACAATTTGCTCCTCCGAAAGGTCTCTAGAATGTCCCTCAAATGCTCCGCATGAGTATCCTCGTCAGGGGAGTATACAAGGATATCGTCTATGAACACAACTACGAACTTGTCCAGTTGTTTCCGAAATACTGTGTTCATTAGGCCATAAAGGCAGCCGGGGCGTTGGTTAGTCCAAAAGGCATAACCAATAATTCGTAATGGCCATAGCGTGTTCTGAAGGCGGTCTTGGCTGTATCTCCAGATTTGATCCTCAACTGGTGATAACCGGATCGCAAATCAATTTTGGAGAATACTCTGGCCCCCCGTAGCTGGTCAAAGAGATCCTCAATTCTGGGTAATGGATACTTGTTCTTGATGGTAATCTTGTTAAGTTCCCGGTAGTCTATGCATAGTCTCATGCTTCCATCCTTCTTCTTCACGAACAGGATTGGAGCACCCCATGGTGATACACTGGGTCGAATAAACTTACGATCCAGCAATTCTTGTAATTGCTCCTTCAACTCCTTGAGCTCTGCTGGAGCCATGCGGTAGGGTGCCCTGGATATGGGTTCAGCACCGGGTATGAGATTAATCTCGAACTCTACCACTCTCTCTGGTGGTAGTCCTGGTAGCTCCTCGGGGAAGACATCTGTAAACTCCTTTACAATCGGAATTTGGTCGATCTGCGGAACCTCCTGTTTGGCTCCCACTGAGAAGACCAAAAATCCTTCTCTTCCTTTCTTTAGTGCTCGAAAGGCCTGAGCCGCAGTCAAATAAAGCTTCTGGGGTGCCTTCTTAAATTTAGGGTTCCCTTGAAAAATAGTTTCCCCCAGTTCTGGTTGCTTCATGCTGACTTGGAGTTGCCGGCAATCAATGTTTGCATGATACCTTGCTAAGAAGTCCATGCCTAAGATAACGTCGAAATCGTACATTTGAATCGGTATCAAGGTCACAGAGAACTACAAACTGTTAATCTCCAATCCACATTCCTTGTAACGGTGATGAGACACGAGTACTTGGCTGCCAGCGGCTTGTACGCGATAGGGAGTCTCAAGCCATTCGGAAAGAACATCCAGCTTCTTAGCAAACCTCTTTGCCACAAACGAGTGACTCGCCCCACTATCGAACAGAACGTTGGCTGGCACTTTGTTAATTAAAGTTACACCTACCACATTCAAGGTTTAGCACGCCACATACCATGACAACACATGAAGTTTAATCCAACTTCGAAATTAAATACATAAATAAATGTACCTGTCACCACGTCGCCCGACTCCTCGACTTCCGCACCCGTCATCACATGTACCCGAGCATTGGTCCGACCTCGTCCTCCTTGCTACGCTTGGGTCTGCGGATTTACCTGAGCAGGTGCAATGCATTCTCTAGATATATGTCCTGGCTTCCCACAGTTGTAACACACCCGCTGAGCTTTCCAGCACTGTCCCGGGTGAGAACGTCCGCACAGTGTACACTGGGAAACAGGTGCCACAGCTCTCACTGGCTGTGCATCAGTCGGTGTCAGTCCTTCAATCATTGGGGCCTGACCCCCTGCACTCTGCTGTCGCTCTGGTCGGAAAGGTTGCCCGGACTGAGGGCGTCGGGGCACCTTCAGCCATCTCCCCGATCTACCAGCATGCAAATCCTCACGGGGTCTCTTAAGTCTATCCAATGCAGCAGCCCTGTCCAAGTTCCTCTCAACCTGTCTGCACACCTCTAGTAGCCCTTCAAATGTCGTGGGCTCTGCACACACAATAGCCTGCTGGATGCGAAAACTCAAACCAGTATGAAATTTTAGCATCTTGGCCTCCTCATTGTCCATGATACATGACATGTACTGGCCCAACTCGTGAAACTTCTCAAAATACTGATCGATTGACATGGACCCTTGTGTCAGCATCTGGAATTCTGCTATCCTCCTCTGAATAGCACTACCCGGAACGTAGTGATTCCTATACTCCTCCACAAACTTCTCCCAAGTCACTGGTGGAGTCAGTCTACGCTTCACTCCATTCCACCATCTTTCTGCTTCCCCTTCCAGAAACAGGGTCGTGGTTTCTACTTTCAGATTTGCGGGCACCTGAATGAGCCTTATCTGTTCAGTCACATTTTTAAGCCAAATCTCGGCTTCCTCATGCCAAGTGGTACCCCTGAACATTGGTATTCGGGAGTTATGCATCTCCCTGTAATAGAACCTTAAGCCTTGCTGTGGTGGGGGTGGTGGGAGTGGTTGTTGTTGCTGTTGCTGCTGAGTATGCTGGAGTATCTGGGCAATCTGTGCTTGTTGCTGGGCCATCTGAGTATATTGTTGCGCCATCTGAGTCTGCTGATGGGCTATTAAGGCCGTCAGATTGGCCAGGGTATCCGCAAGGTTTTGGGGGATCGCCCCTTGCCCCTGACGTTCGTCTCTGTCATTTCCACCATTTCCGGATGGCTCACGTCGTGGAGGCATTGTCTGTGGACGATTTAAAGCACGTTAAACAAAATTGATTTAAGAGTATTGTGAAGAGGTGCAAGAGTGGAGGACAAAGGGGTAACCTATCATGTATACTTGCTAGCGACACTCACCGCCCGAAAATCCCAATCATAGCTTAAGTCTACTTTACTTTTATTTAAGTTAAGAAAATCATTTGAAAACAGATCATCACTTATCCTAGGGGTGATTAACTAGTCTCACGTTCCCGAGGCGTATCTGAAGCCTGGGCTCTGATACCACCTGTAGCACCCCGCTCCCGAGCTTCATCCTCGGTAACGGTGCACCCGCCGTATCTCACTCAGGAGAATACAAGGCGTCACATCAACCTGTCATACATCAGTGCTGACATAGAAAAGTTTTCCTTAACTTTGCGCGGAAACGATAAATCACATCAAAAGGTTTGAATTTTAACGTACTTCAAGAAAATAACGACATTATTTCTAGGCTGACCAGGCCTTACAATCAAGGTCAAATATCTGAAGTTTAAAAGCATGAAATTGTTTTCAAAAAGTAATACTGAATATTAAAATGTCTGTGTCATCCCAATAACATCATAAGAATCCCGTCTCCATCCTCGCTGCAGCCATCTCTACGAGTCACTCAGGCCATTCCACGGTATCGGACCCGTCCTCAACGTAGATATAGTCATACTCCGTCTCGGCTACATATGGAATAGTAGGGGTGAGTGATGATAATCACCCAGTAGGTGCCTCTCAAAACAATACAAAACTTACATAACCAACTGATACCAGCACGTAGCACGTAACACCGTATGATACAACTTATACGAAAAGTAAACAAACCACAGAAGATGCATGCACAAGTACGTGATGCATGCTCAAATAACGTGCCACGCGCAACGAGAATCATGTCACACAGTATGTCCTTAGACCTATATGCAATGCATGCTCCCGGGTCCTAAATCCAGCATCTTGGTCTCTAGCCACCACTTGCTGTTCTCGACACCCACGCCCTATAGACGCAGTATGTCTCATGACCCCGGTGCCCTATAGACATGGTAAGTCATCCCGATACCCACGCCCTATAGACGCAGTATACCTCATGCAACTCCGGCATCATGGTCACTAGCCACCACTTACCGTTTGGACACCCACGCCCTGTAGACGCAGTATGTCTCATGACCTCGGTGCCCTATAGACACGGTAAGTCATCCCGATACCCACGCCCTATAGACGTAGTGTACCTCATGCAAATGCACGTGCCATGAATGCAAGAGAAAGGGAAAGAAAATGGTTGGATGTCATCCCCTGACGTCGATTGATCGACGTCCAATTGAGACACATCGAACCCTCACTCAGTTGACGTCGATCGATCGATGTACTCCTGAGGTACATCGAACCCTCACCTTCTGGACGTCGATCGATCGACGTCCATCTGAGGCACATTGAACCCTCAGCCACTGGACATCGATCGATCGATGTCCCCGTAATTCAAAAATCTCATTCTGAATTTTCCTGCAATCCATTCAACAACCTCATACAACCCAATCAATACCCTATCACCACAACGAAAGATACATCGACGAGATCACATTGATATCAAGAAACACATAACGGAAAATAACCACGTTGGAGCACATCATCAAGATCACGATTGTACAATAATTAAACCACAACAACACGTAAAATACCATTTTGACTATGCACGACTTCATACCGTTTTGAGGAAATAAATAGTATGCACCTACCTCGATTCCTAGCGAGAGTTGATCGGTTTACGAGAGTGTGATGGCGTTGGCGGTGTGATCTTCCTTCCCTTGAACCTTGGATCAAAGATCCTTCTTTTCTCTTCTTGTTGTGGCCGAAAATTGTTGATGGGGGAGAAGGAGAGGAGGCTGTCGAATTGGGTTAAGAGAGGGAAGGAGGATTAGGGTAATGTGATTTTAAGGAGAGAAATGAGAGGAAGATAAGTATGGAATTTAGGGTAGAGGAAATTAAGTGAAATAAAAAAAAGTAAATTGAATTTGGTTAGGATAGGATTGATTAATTTCATAATTTAAATTTTCTTTTCCTTTTTTTTATATCCGGCCATAACACTATTAGTGTTATTATTCTTTTAGGACAAGATTTTTTAAGCCAATTAAGTGATAAACCAGAATTAATCGTCTGTTAATCAACAACAGTCAACGGTACAACTCCTGCAGTTCAGCGCACAGGCATTGTTGTTCAGCCTTGATTGCACTTCGGCTGTGCCCCATGACATCCTCTTTACTATCGAAGAATAGGCCAAGGACTGCACCTCGGCACCTAACTTCAATTTCAGCCTCAGCTTAAGTGCTACACTCCAGATCACTTCGGTCAGATTCAACATTACACTTCGGCAAGGCCTGGTTTTGCACTTCGGCGAAGAAGTCAAGCACAGCATTACATCGTAGAACAATCAGGCAGAAGTGCAGTTCAAAAAAAGAGTACACGTCTGGCTATTCAGCCTGTACACGCCAAAGTCACTTCAGCCGACCTACTAATCACATCAGCCGGCCTACCAGTCACATCAGCAGAACTCTTGCATCATAGGTCTTCTGCTCCAAGCAAACATCTCGTCCGCTATCAGAGGCTAAAGGCGGGAAAAACTAATAAAAGCAAGCCAACGCAGACCAGAAAGGGGATTCGATTCCTTGAATCATTTTCCTATCTTCTAGAGCTAATACATCGATTTTTCTCTTCAGCCAACACCTGTGAGAATTTTCTAACTCCATATACTAAACTACATTCTCAGTGATAAATGGCCCAAACTGAATCAGTCCTCAACCTCCCAGTTTATTACACAATTGCCTGAAAATTTCCCAAAATGTTGTAACTACCCCCTTTTTTTCTATAACCGCAAAAAATACCCCAGACACGTCCACCACTTTACCTTGTCCGTCCAATACCCATACTGCTCCATGTCCAACGTGGATTCTAGACAGTGGAGCCACTGATACTATGACCCATGATCCAAGTGACTTCCATGACTGGACATCTCCTACTAAGACCCATATCGAGACCGCCAATGGCTCCCTCGTTCCAGTCACAGGGGGAGGCACTATCCGGATTAACCTACTTTAAATTTATGTAACTGTCTTTATGTACCCAGTCTCTCATCTAAATTACTGTCTATTAGCCAACTTACCCGAGAATTACAATGCGTTGTCCTTATGTACCCTACCTTTTGCATCTTACAGGATATTCGCTCGAAGGAGATCATTGGGTGTGGCATTGAGAAGGATTAACTATATTATGTGTCGGAAGTGGTGCAACAGGGACAATCCAATCTTGTCACCGGGACTACTGAACAACGGCTATGGTTATGGCACCGTCGTCTCGGTCATCCTTCATTAGGTTATATGAGACTGTTATTTCCGTCTTTACCTCGTTCTATGATTTCTTTCCAGTGTGATACATGTTTACGTGCGAAACATCATCGTTCCACGTATAAACCAATTAATACACGAGTTCAAACTTTGTTTACTTTAGTACATTCTGATGTATGGGGACCATCCCCTTATTCTACTGATCTGGGTTATCGCTACTTTGTGACCTTTGTTGATGATTGTTCACACATGACATGGATATATTTCCTTAAACACAAATCTGATGTTTATTCTAAGTTTATTGATTTTTACCGTATGGTCTAAACACAGTTCCAAAAGAAAGTTCAAATTCTCCGGTCCGATAATGGCGGGGAATATGTCAATACTAATATCAAAGACTTTACCCGGGTTCATAGGATTTCACACCAAACATCCTGTTCTCACACCCCTGAGCAGAATGGTATATGCTGAACGTAAAAATAGGGTTCTACTTGAAATGACCCGGGCCATAATGCTCGAATCTCACGTTCCCAAATCCTTCTGGCATGAAGCCGTTGCTACATCTTCATATCTTCTTAACCGCCTTCCAACAAAAATCCTGGATCATGGTACTCCATTGTCTGTCCTTTCCAAAATCGCTGAGGTTCCGTCTGTCCTAACACTACCACCTAAGGTTTCAGGTGTACTGTTTTTGTCCATATTCCTTCTTCTCAGCGCACTAAGTTTGATGTGTGTGCTGATAAATACGTATTTCTTGGTTATGCCATGACACAAAAAGGGTATCGATGTTATAATCCACGCACACATCATGTTCATATTACTCTGGATTGTACCTTTCTTGAACATGAGTACCTCTATTCCGCCTTGTCTTGGTCTCAGGGGGAGCCATCAGGTGAGACATATGACTGGCTCCATAATCCTAGTCCGTTGGAAGAGGTTCCAACACGGCAAGTAGGTGGCGCCGACTGCTCTTTACCTAGCACGGATATAGTCCTTCCTCCCGAGCCGCTTGATGATTTATCTCCAGCGAATATCCCACAGGATCAGGTACTTTTTGATATTTTGCCCAGTACTGATTCAAGTGATATTAACCTAACATTCCTCCTCCAAGCATTTGCCCCGTTATATGTGAAACTGATCAGGGAAATGAAGGAGATCAGGGCAGGAGATTACTACCACCTCGACAGAATAGGGGTAAACCTCCAATACGGTTTTCTCCGAGCAAAGTGACTAAAGGGGCAAAGTATCCGGTGAATTGTGCGAGAGGATATTCGGTCGCGGTATGTGATGTTGAAATTCCCAGGACTGTCGAAGAGGCACTGAACCAACCTAAATGATATGCAGCAATGAAGGAAGAGATTAATGCGCTATACAAGAACAACACCTGGGAGAAGGTCCAGCTACCAAGTGGTAAACATCCAGTTGGATGCCGATGGGTATACATTGTTAAGTATAAGGCAGATGGGAGCATTGAGAGGTACAAGGCGAGACTAGTTGCACGAGGGTATACCCAGACTTATGGTATCGATTATTCAGAGACTTTTTCGCCAGTGGCAAAGCTTGATACTATTAGATTTTTATTCTCCATAGCAGCAACTAAGTCATGGCCTCTTCAGCAGTATGACGTCAAAAATGCCTTTCTCCATGGTGAACTGAAAGAAGAAGTATATATGAGTGCACCTCCGGGGTTCTCTGAAGGTTTTGCAGATAATGAGGTGTGCCGGCTAATGCGGTCATTGTATGGACTCAAGCAGTCACCAAGAGCATGGTTTGGAAGGTTCACTACATTCATGAAGAAACAAGGTTATAAACAGAGTAATGCAGACCACACGCTGTTTATAAAACGAACAGGGAAGTATGTGACTTGTTTAATAATTTATGTAGATGACATGATTATCACTGGTGATGACTTTCAGGAAATGGCCGTACTAAAGCGACAGTTGTTTTTAGAATTTATGATGAAAGATTTAGGAGATCTAAGGTATTTTCTGGGAATAGAGGTGCAACGATCTGATACAGGGATCTTTATTTCTCAACAGAAATATATTCTGGACTTACTTGCCGAAGTTGGTATGATAGATTGTAAACCTGCTGGAGCACCAATGTTAATAAATCAAAAGTTGGGCTTTGGAGAAGGAAAACAAGAAACAGATCAGGGGAGATACCAGCGATTAGTGGGAAAACTAATCTACTTAGCTCATACTCGACCAGATATTTCCTTTGCAGTGGGCCTGGTGAGTCAGTTTATGCATCGACCGCAAGTTCACCATATGGAGGCGGTAATGAGAATTATTCGGTATCTGAAAGGGACAGCTGGACGAGGGATATGGTTTAGAAACCATGGTCATTTAGATGTCAAAGTGTTATGCTGATTGGGCAAGGAGTGTTATTGATCGACGGTCCACCTCTGGGTATTTTGCGTTTGAGTTTTACTCTATTAAGACAACATCCTTAAATACGCTTTTTCTCTATTAAGACAACCTCTAAAGTTCGGCCTAAATTCGGGTTTGAGTTTTACTTATAATATATGCATACATATACATGTGTGCAGATGTATGTGTATATATATAAATGGATGTGTGTATATATATCTATATAACTGTGTATATGTATACATATACATTATGTATATCTGTACACACAAACACATATGGAGATATAGACACACACATATATATGTATATGTAATATATACACAACAGATATATTCTTAGTAATAATTTTAGATTGTGGTTAACTAAATGCTGCGACATTGTTAAAAAAAAGTATGTACGAACTAAATAGTCTAATTATATTTACATGTATGCATGTGTGTTTGTGTGTGTATACATACACATGTGTGTGTGTACGTATGTGTATCTATATACTTACACACACACACACACACACACACACACACACACATATATATATATATATATATGCGTGTGTGTATATACATATGAGGTATGTATGTATATATAATATACATAGATATATGTATTATATTTTTGTTTATGTATACTACTGTCCAAGACAGCAGAGTCATAGCACTATGAAAAAGTATAAGATTGTGATGTAGTGGCAACCAATCTAACAATCTATAATATGGGAGTTCTAATAGAGTGGTTTGGATTGCATCTATTCACAGTTTGTTAAATACGTTATAATTCTATTAGTGGTTTGGATGGCATCTATTCACTATTTGTTAAATACGACAGGGGTAGTGTTGGAAGAAATTTTGGAAATGGGTTTGTCTAAAGTTGGTGAGCAACATACTTTAAGTTTAATTATGATTAATTTTCGTTAATCAAAAATGAAAACTAATTAGTCCAAAATTATCTACGTAATGAGTAAATGATTTTAGGCTTTTGAATCACTCAATTCCGATACCGGGTGAATGAGAAATTAATGCTCAAAATAGGAGTAAAATGGTTAAAAAATTGAGAAATGATGATGTGGCCTCATGAGAATTGAACACATCATCATTTTCCAAATATACCACATTGGTCACTTGAAGGAAAGTTGCCACCAAATATAGTGCTAGGAGAGGCACTTTAGATGTGTCCTAAAGGCAAGAGAATTTTTGATCGGAGGGAAGACGCAGATGGCTGCCACACATGCGCGCGCCGTTGCCCGTTCGGGTGGCTCGATTCTTATCTTTTTGGACAAATTTTCTTTTAAATTTTTCCAGAAAATAAGTTACATGATCCTACGGTTGTGATTTAATCCTATGATCTAACGGCTCAGATTAAGCTGGCAGTTTCAGTTGACTAATTCCTACCAGTCATGGGTTACTGGCCGATTTGAGGCGGTCGTGGGGTGCGTGGTAATCGTATGGGTTATTGGCCGATCAGTGCGGTCATGGGTTGTCGTAACCTCTAAGATTTTTCTCTATAAATGGAGTCAGTGCTTTGCTTCTGAGAGACACTGACTGAAAAAGTTTCTTATCTTCTCCTGCTGCATACGAGCACTCTGCATAAACTACTGCTGCATATTGCATACACTACTGTTGCATTTCATCAATCCGAAAAGTCAGAACATTTGTCAAGTTCGTGGAGTTCTTACGTAATAGTACCACTCGTTGGAATTGTTAGCTGTTGTATCCTAGAAGACGTTTGCAATTTCCGGTTGGGCACAGTATACCGGAGCAATTCGTGTTAAGGACAGAGTCCTAAACTCGCCACGGTTTTCATGTTGAGCTCTTTTCAGTGTTGAGCTCTTCTCAGTGTTGAGCTCAGCTCTTCCTGTGTTGAGCTCAGCTCTTCCTGTGCTGACCTCTGCTTATCCCTGTGTTGAGCTCTGCTCTGCTCATCCTTGTGTTGTACAGAATGTCAGTTTCGTTCTCTAATAAATTTGAGTTTCGTATACGATACAACATGTAGATCATCTCATCCATAAATCTCTCACTTCTTCCCCACCGCCCACCACATGACAGTACGAGGGGATTGGTGAGGCTACATGAAGGATGACTAACAAAAGATATATGAAGATAGATGGAGGACACGTGACGGACGGTGAGAAAGAGAATGAGGGATTTGGGGTGAGAGGATCTCACATCTCAATACGACAAGTTCTAAACAATTATTTACAAAACCATTTTATCTAACTTACATCTTACACAAATTCATACGCCAACCATGGTAGCGCGTGGGATTCAACCTTTTATGCATACAAATGGGTGTGTTACAATTATTACAACAGAAAAACAACAGCGACATGTTCCACAGTTGCCCCAAGAGATAAGTGGTGAGCATACATAAGAAGCTAATAATGTAAGGGCAAACAAAAAGACAGAGGTGGCGTGCTAAACGCCAACACTTCATTTTCTCCATTAGTAAACAGCAAATCCACATAATTTTTCATACATTTCTCAGGCATGTTTTTCTGGGTTCACATCAATTTCTTCAATCTTCTAATCTTCACAGCTTTCTTTCTTCAAAATGTCACAGCAAATCCAGAGACCTGCAACTTCTTTCAGGGAAGTTGGGTCCCTGATTTATCTTATCCTCTCTACAATTTAACCACTTGCCCATTTATACAAAAAGAGTTCAATTGCTTGAAGAATGGACGGCCGGATCAGATGTACCTCCGGTTCAGATGGAAGCCGCTTGATTGCAATTTAGAAAGGTGTGTACGCACTTTTCGTCTTCTTTTGTTGTCTGATTAGCTTCTTAAATTTAGTGTTCTTAACAGATTTAGGATTTAAAAATGTGAACACGGGTAAACGTGTCTAATTGAATGAATCTTTACTTAATTACATGCTTTTACGGACAAAAAAGTTCTTAATTGTAAGTTGCCAAAAAAACTTTGATCTATCGGTGGAGCGATATTTTGATTATTTTAAAGATTCGAATTGGAATCACTTTTCTAATTTTTATTATGGTTGAAAGTTGAAAAACATGTAGAAGATAGAAATTTCAGGCCTTGAAAATGGAGTTGCTTGTTTAGTGAACCGACTCTTTTTGAGCGCTTTATACAGGGATGAGATCTCCTCATCTTCAAATCCTTCACTCTTATCTCTACCGTCCGACACGTGGCAATCATCCTCTTTCATACACATGTTAGTTTCCATCTTTCATCTAGCGTCACCACCCCTGGTGTCACGTATCCAACGGTGGGGATGGGGTGAGAGATTTGGGAGTAAAGAAATATCATCCCTTTATATAGACGATGTTTTCAAGCACTATTTCATCCCTCATTTAGCCTCACCATCCATGTTGCCACGTGTATGACAGCGGGAATGAGATAAAGGATTTAGGAGTGAGAAGATCATATCCCTTTGTCTTAATGATGTTTCCAAGCACTGGTCTTGTGTAAATGCATTTAGACTTTGATGTTCGCACTACTATAGCAGGCGGATAATAGAAAATGATTGTGGAGTTGTATATTTATGCATTTTGTGAGATTAATTTATCATATAAAAAAAGGGAGCAAGGCAATTTAAATTACTCTTATAGTCGAGGGGCATCTGCTGACTCACAGTTAGTGTCTTCTCAACTAAACCTACAACCTCGGTTGCGTTACCTTACACAATACTCTTTATTCGCCATGTATCATGTAGTCTTACAACCTCCTTTGATCGTCGTGTTACCTTACCTTACACCAATACTCTTTATTCGCCATGTATCATATAGTCCGACAACCACCTTTGCTGGTCGTCTTACCTTACACCAATACTCTTTATTCGCCATGTATCATATAGTCCTACAACCACCTTTGTTGGTCGTCTTACCTTACACCAATACTCTTTATTCGTCATGTATCATGCAGTCACGACGTGACTAAAAGAGATAAACAATAAGCAAAAGGAATTAAAAGCACGTTGGTATCAAAAATGATGTAAGCCGTTGGTCTCTTCTGACTTCGGCATGTGTATTTTATATATGTTTACATGATGATTACATCCAGTATTTTGAATACATTTGAAAGAAGTAATATACATTTGAAATGAGATGTACATTTGAAAAACGGATGAAGTGTATCCGTTCGAAACCCTATTTGAAAGGAAAACTAATCTCTTATCTCCTTTTGAGTTGGTTGATCCTTATCCTTAGAATATGCTTTAACAGGCCCCCGCAAAGTCAACGGCGTATCACGGATGTTGAGTTTGTCACGTAGTACATGATATCGGCGTGAGACAATGGGTTTTGTAAGAATGTCAGCGACTTGGTCCTGGGTACATCGATACCGAACATCAAGGCATCCGTTTGCTACACGGTCTCGAACAAAGTGATAGTCGATTTCGATATGTTTAGTTCGCGCATGAAATACTGGATTAGAAGAAAGATATGTAGCTCCGATATTATCACACCAGATTGTGGGTGGGTGTCGGAGATAGAGTCCAAGTTCGCGGAGAAGAGACTGTAGCCATAAGAGTTCAGCAGCAGTGGTGGCTAGCGCACGGTATTCCGACTCTGTGCTAGAACGAGACACTGTTGGTTGTTTTCGTGAGCTCCATGAGATGAGGTTCGGGCCGAGAAAGACACAGTAGCCGCTAGTAGACTTTCGATCATCAGGACAGCCGGCCCAGTCAGCGTCAGAGTATGCTTCAAGATTGGTGGTGTGTGTTCGGCGAAGGGTAAGGCCATGAGTGAGTGTTGCCTTGAGGTAGCGGAGGATGCGTTTGACTGCTTGCCAATGAGGTATAGTGGGGCGATGCATAAATTGACAAACTTTGTTGACGGCGAAGGAGATGTCTGGACGTGTCAAAGATAGGTACTGGAGAGCTCCGACAGTACTGCGGTACTCAGTGGCGTCGGGTAGGGGGTCACCTGCGAAGAGTGATAGGGTGTGGGCTGCGCTCATAGGGGAGGACATGGGTTTGGCATGCATCATGTTTGTGCGTTGAAGTAGATCAAGTATGTACCTTTGTTGTGTAAGAAACAAGCCGTCAGGAGTGTGTAGGACTTCTACTCCAAGGAAATAGTGTAGGGGCCCCAAGTCTTTGATGGCGAAATCAGTACTAAGACAGGAGAGCAAATGCTGAATGGCAGATGGGTGTGATCCAGTAATAATGATGTCATCAACATAGATAAGGATGTAGATGATGACATCTGTTCATTTGTAGATGAATAGAGAGGTGTCCGATTTAGAGCCATGAAATCCGAGCTCCAGTAGACGAGTGCTGAGACGAGAAAACCATGCACGTGGGGCTTGCTTCAATCCATAGAGTGCTTTGCGAAGTTTGCATACATGATGGGGATAATGTGGATGAGTGAAGCCTGGGGGTTGAGACATATAGACGTCTTCATTAAGGAAACCATGAAGAAATGCATTTTGGACATCAATTTGTCTAAGAGACCATCCGTGTGATACCGCAATAGAGAGAACTGTTCGTATAGTCGTAGGTTTGACTACTGGACTATAAGTGTCATGGAAGTCAATTCCGAGTTGTTGATGAAAACCTTTTGCCACTAAGCGGGCCTTGTACCTGTCTAAAGATCCATCAGCCTTGCGTTTAATGCGGAAGACCCATTTGCAACCTACAACATTCATAGTGGGGGTAGGGGGAACAAGAGTCCAAGTACCATTACGTAGAAGTGCATCAAATTCGGTGGTCATGGCTTTGCGCCACTCGGGGTGTTTGGATGCTATAGTGTATGAGGTTGGTTCGGTTGGGTTTTGGATGTTTTCGGTGAGTAGGGCATGGGAGATGGGGTATCGTATTGTGCCATCTGTAGGGTGTTTAGGTTTATGGATGTTAGATTTGGAGCGAGTTTGCATGGGGTGAAGGTTGTGTGATTGGGGTGGTGGTTCGGTGGTGTCCGAAGTAGTGTTGTTTTGAGGGGGTGATGAAGTATTTGGGTAAGATTGTGAATTGGGTGATGGAGGCGAAACAGCAGGTGGTGGGACGGGGGGTGTGGAGTGTAGAAGTGGGATGCTGAGGATGGCGGGATCGATGGGGGGTAGAGAGTTTGAATGAGGGGTTGTGCATGCAGGAAATTGTGTTTCATCAAAGACAACATTGCGAGAGATGTAGAGTTTACCAGAATGTGGGTCGTAGCATTTGTAGCCATGGTGGGAAGGACTGTATCCGAGGAAGATGCATTTGGTGGAGCGATATTGGACTTTGTGGCGGTTATAGGGGCGCAGGAGAGGCCAGCAGGCACAACCAAAGGTTTTGAGAAATTTGTAGTCAGGAGGGTGATGAAAGAGTGTTTCGTATGGAGATTGGTTGGATAAGACGGGGGTGGGTAAACGATTGATTAAGTAACATGCAGTGGTGAAGGCATCGACCCAGAAACGGTGCGGAAGGGATGCATGACTAAGAAGTGTGAGTCCAGTTTCAACTATGTGACGATGTTTTCGTTCGACGGAGCCATTTTGTTGATGAGTGTGAGGGCAAGAAAGTCGATGGGAGATGCCGAGTTGTGATAGTAGTGGGTCGAGTTTTTGAAATTCTCCACCTTGGTCGGTTTGTAAGTGTTTGATCTTGCGTTCAAATAAGCGTTCAACTGTTTTATAAAAGTGTTGAAAGACAGACAGAACATCGGATTTAGCAGTAATTGGAAAAAGCCAAGTATAGCGACTATAGTCATCGACAAAACTGACATAGTAGCGTTCGTCATTTATTGAAGCAATAGGGGAAGGTCCTCATACATCAGCAAATACAAGTTCTAAGGGAAACTTTGATTTATTTAGGGAAGTAGGGAAGGGGAGTTGATGACTCTTTCCCTGCTGACAAGCAGAACAAATAGTGGGTGGTTTATTGGGGGTAACAGGAAGATGAAATTTGGACACAACATGACGAACAGTCCTAAGAGCAGGATGACCAAGACGTCCATGCCAGGCACTGAGGGTGGCGCGCTCACCAACATAGGCATGATGTGGAGAATGGCGGGTGGGTGACGCGTAGAATGAGTATAGGCCAGAGTTACTCGGTCTGCGGTGGAGTATGCGTCCCGTTGCTTGATCCTTAACACAGAAAAAGGTGGGGTGAAATTCAAGATAGCAATGGTTGTCTTTTGTAAACTGACTAACAGAAATAAGATTTTTGGTGATGTGTGGAACATGCAAGATATTATTGAGTGTAAATTGTTGTGAGGAGGTCGGAAGAGAGGTAAAACCTGTATGAAGGATAGGGAGGGCAGCACCATTACCTACTTGGACTTTGTATGTTCCCACATACTCCTCAGAATGAATATTGAGGTTGTTGAGGTCAGATGTGAGATGATTTGTTGCACCAGTGTCAGGATACCAATTGTAATCATTGAATGAGGGAGCCGTGAGAAAAGCTGCTGGTGGTGTGGACTGTTCGCCGTGATATGCATGGTTGAACCTGTTGTAACAGTGTAGGGCGGTATGACCAATTTTATTACATACCTGGCATGTGGGTCGGACAGGTCCAGTACCGTCATGTTGGAGGCTGGCCGAGAAGGGAGAGGAGGGTGGTCGTCCTCCACGACCACGTCCACGATGCCCACGGGAATAAGATGGTTGCCGTGCTGCAGAAGAGTTGGTGAATCCGCGTCTGGGGCCTGCGTACGTGCCTCGGCCACGAGACTGTTTTGAGGCTAGGTGGGCGGATGGGAAACTTTCGGTTGTGGGTAGCGCATGCTGCTCCAACCGAGACTCATGGGCAAGAAGATGGCCATAGAGTTCGTCTACTGTGAGAGGATCAACACGAGTGGTGACTGAGGTGACAAATGGATCATATTCTGGCCCCAAGCCGGCAAGTATGTACGAGCCAATTTCAAAGTCATTGAGAGGTTGTCCGGCAGCTGCAAGGGTGTCAGCAAGGCCCTTGATCTTCTGAAAATAGTCCGGAATAGAGGAGCCGGACTTCTTGATTGTGTCCAGTTGATAGTGAATTTGCATGATTCTGGCCCGAGACTGAGAAGTGAACATGCGTTCAAGTGTCACCCAAAGATCACGCGATGTGACACATCCGACAACTTGTGTGAGAACTCCTTCTGTGAGAGAAGACAGGAGTGTACTCAGGATGAGTTGATCTTGCTGAACCCAGAGAAGATAATCAGGGTTGTCAGTGGGTCCTGTGGTGGTGTCAGTCGACTGAGCCAACGTAGGAGGTGGCGGCATTATGGTGCCATCAAGAAAGCCGAAGACTTTCTGGCCACGAAGATAGGGCACAATCTGTGCTTTCCAAAGTAAGAAATTGTCTTTGTTGAGTTTGACTGTGACGATACCGTGAGAGTGGACAAAGGTTGGTATGTTGTTTGCAGTTGGCGTGTGGCTAGCAGTGATGGCAACGTTTGAGGGAGGGTTTGTTGTGGAGGATGTGGAGTCGGCCATTTTACGTGGGACTTAAAGCTCTGATACCATAAAAGAGATAAACAATAAGCAAAAGGAATTAAAAGCACGTTGGTATCAAAAATGATGTAAGTCGTTGGTCTCTTCTGACTTCGGCATGTGTATTTTATATATGTTTACATGATGATTACATCCAGTATTTTGAATACATTTGAAAGAAGTAATATACATTTGAAATGAGATGTACATTTGAAAAACGGATGAAGTGTATCCGTTCGAAACCCTATTTGAAAGGAAAACTAATCTCTTATCTCCTTTTGAGTTGGTTGATCCTTATCCTTAGAATATGCTTTAACAGTGACCACTCCAGATCCATTTCCCCTATAGCGCTCACGGCTCTTAAAAGCAGGGGGAAAAAGAAAGAGTGTTATGAATAAATTGCGCCTTGCAGCTTTGACAGACCATGATTAATTAGTTAGTCCCATGTCCACCTAAACTGGAGTGCCCGACACTGCCATAGGTACCTCATGTGGCCTCTGAATAATGCTTGTCACTTGTAGTCATTAATGCCGGCAATTACACATAATATTTAAACCACTATCAACATTGTACTTAATATTAATATAGACGGATGGCCAATCGGGTTATATGCAGGTTTATGCAAAAATTCAACCCTTCTGGATGAAAAAATACTTCTACATTTCAAAAATATTATCATAATGAACTTTTCGACATAGTATAATACTATATTAAAAAGTCAACTAAAATTATTTTTCAAAAATGTAATGATTGACTATCGTAATTCTAAAGTTTTATAAACAACATGAAATGAGAAAAATGTATGTAACTAGAGAGGGGTGTTATGTAAGAATGATATTGCGAAGTTAGAATATTATAAGATTAGCTTTTGAGGTAACCATACAGGTGCATATGTGACCGACGCAGCTCGAGCTCGGCTCGGATAAAAGATTAATGAACAGAGCTTGAACACATTTTTTCTGTTCGAACTCGGTAAGTGACACCGTTCGTTTAAGTTGTTCGGCTCGTTAATGTTGTTCGTGAGTTAAACGAACCAAGCTTGAACAATTAAATATGTTCGTTTAAATAAACGAACAAACTCGACTCGTTAGCTAAATTAAATAAACCGAGCTTGAACAACGCAATGCTCGGTTCGTTCGGTTCGTTTACCGCTCTAGTCAGAAGGTACTTGTATTCTTGATTTTATAAATACGTTCATTAATCTTTTCCCATATTCATAAAAGTTTTCATCATTTACTATCAGCACGAAAGCGGGAAAAATGGGCATCAGTAAAGTGAACAAATGAGATTCCTCACAAGCAAAAGTAAGCCACGTGTCATCTCTTCTGGGATTCTTCATGTTGTCGCTCTTCAATCTAGAAAAAGGGTTTTGTTTTTTTATGAACACATCTAAAAAAGATTGGTAACTTAGAAGTTCAATTATAATTACTCCCAACCTTATTCTGTTCTTTTTCTGTTTACTTAAAAAACATATTAGGATTCGTTTATAATGGAGTAAAACAAATCCCTTACTAAATTGACTGTAGTTATTATATTGTGAAGTAGCATTTGATCGACATAGTTTGATGTAATTTTTATTATTGGTCATCGGAAAACAATCTCTGTGTGTTTTAAATATATAAGTATGGCTGTGTACATTCGATCTCTCTATATCTCGTCATACGAGAGAGACTTTAAGACAATATGGTAATTTTGTTGTTCTATTTATGTAGGTTTTCTCATATTTATATGTTATCTCCCATTACGAAAGTATAGGAGTCCAAGTTACCCTCTTTTATTATTTGTTTTTTTCCCAAAAAAAAAAAACACTTAGAGGAAGCCAAAGTTGTCTTATTAGATTCAACTAGTAGTCGAAAATAACGAGTCTTATATACTGCGCACATGAGCAGCAATAGAAACCTAAAGAGGAACACCCAGTCACCGACACGAAGAGGGAACCTCACAAAAAAAAAGAATAATAATAAACAAAAAATCATTGGATTCTCTGTGGTCTTCACGTGAAAGAGTGGTTGGTTCGCCAGCTAGCATGTCTTAAATCCTCATCCGGGTGAGATCAGAGGAGGTTGGAAAGGAGGCAAAATATGAGGCCTCCAATCACGTCCCGCCACGTGTAAAAAAATTCTTTTTTTGAAAAAAAATTTGAATGTGGTGGGACCACTGACAATGTTTTTTACACGTGGCGGGACGTGATTGGATGACTCATATTTTGTCTCCTTTCCAACCTACTCAGATCTCACCCATCCTCATCTCTCATCCCTGTCACTTTCTTTATCATGTTATAGTCTCAGGACCTATCCCGTTATATATGAAGTTTCGAAAAGAAAGTCAGGGTTTTAAACTTGTCGAAGGCAAAAATGTTTGAACTTTCTCTAGGTTAGTTGTATAGTGTGAGAGCATTATTGGTCCGTAGAATGACCTGATAGACTGACAGGTCAGCCCGTCGGTTGTTACTTCGGTGCCAATAAGTTCATTGTGATGTCTATATGCTATGACAAACTTCTGATAGTTGGCTTTGGGAACCTGATTTACATCCCTACATATCTTATGGGATCGGAAATGGCAGAGAACCTTACTGGTTGCGGTTCAACCTATTTATCATGTTATAATTATGGATATAATTATTGGATGTAAAAGGGATATAATCATTGGATGTAAATGTTTATATTAGAAAGTTTATCGTTTCAACTCTATCGTCCATGTCATATTATAATTGTTGGATATAAAAGCTTACGCTACGAGAAATTTTACTCTTCCAACATGAAGGACGTGGAACATGTCATAATTCTTGTATGGGCCTCATGCCCACTCCTTCCTTACTTTTCCCTTTAAATTACCATACTTCATAACCTAGAAGACCTTGAAACTTGAAAGAATTCAAGCTATATACATACACAAAAAATGTATATACATACACACATATTTATAATATATGTACGCACACGTATATACATATACATGAATATAATAAATATATACTCCTATATATGCCTGTGTATGTACGTATGTTTTGTGTATGTTTATACATAAAAACATACACAAATATTTTTGTGTATGTGTGTTTATATTTGTGCATATGTCTATATATATATATATATATATATATATATATATGTATGTATATGTGTGTGTGTGCGCGCGTTTATGTGTGTGTATAAGAAGGAAGGACCATTAGTATTTAAAATCACTCGGACATAATGGTCAATTCTGACGTCTTAGCCTTTGATTGTCTTACATGATGCAATTCCTCTAAATTTCTCCCTTTCAACCGCTTCCAGAGCGTGAAGTGAACGACATAAAATTGGCTTCTGCGTATTGCTACCTTGAATTTAATTTAGTTGGAATTGTATTGTCTACAAAGTTTCTTTTGGTTCCCGAACAAAAGATTGGCATGCAACAGCAACACAAGACATTACACATAATACATATGTAAGCAGCAAAATCTGAAATTAATCTATGGAAATGGGATCCCATAGAGGAAAAGACAAGGGGGGAAGAACTTAAATCAAATTAAAGTGAGCTCTTTTCTTTTCTTTTCTTTTTCTTTTTCTTTTCTTTAATGCAGATTTGATGGGCATAGATTTATGGCGAAATTTAAAGGAAAAAGCATAATGTTTGTAGGAGATTCGCTCAGCAGAAACCAATGGGAGTCATTGCTTTGCATGCTCTACACTTCCTTGAGGAAGCCCAAGTACAACGAAACAAGCCGAGGCGACGTTTCCATCTTTACATTCTTGGTAATACTATACTTAATACCACCATACAGTTTTTATTTCAGTTTTATTGGTCATTCGGAAACAATCTCTCTGTGTTCCAACACATGGGTAAGATCGTGTACATCCGACACTCTTACCCCACCATAAGCAATGAGACAGTGTTGTT
Source organism: Eustoma russellianum (assembly GCA_036186865.1). NCBI lineage: Eukaryota > Viridiplantae > Streptophyta > Magnoliopsida > Gentianales > Gentianaceae > Eustoma > Eustoma russellianum. The sequence goes on from AP025052.1 coordinate 8,197,368, forward strand.
ATTGATATGTAATCCATAAATCTAATACAGATTGGGGGGGGTTGGAGAACCCCAGAAATTGTGCCACTATCCATGTTTATGATAAGATTTTTGGTCTTTTTTGTACCCTTTTTTGCTCTGGAAAAAAAAATATAATTAGTTCAAATGATTGGGGGTGGTGCAGGATTATGGGGTAAAGATAATGCTGGACAGGAATGTATATTTGGTGGATGTAGTGAGTGAAAAAGGGGAAAGGGTGTTGGAACTAGACTCAATTCAAGGTGGAAAGCTTTGGAAAGGAGTCGATTTCATTGTCTTCAACACTTGGCATTGGTGGAGCCGCAGAGGCCAGACCCAACCGTATGTCTCTATCTACCTTTTTCCTTTTCCTAACATGTGTGCACATTTGTGATAGGAAATTCTTTATAAAGCATCTTTTACTCAATATCCAAACAATTCTATGACATGAAAAGAAGAAGTGTTTTAACGTATCACATTGTGAATGACCCAATTGAGTAAAGTTCACATAAGAATCGTGTATATATGTCTAGAGACTGAAATACCACCCCTATCCGATAGCACAATTGGCCACAATTGACGCATCATTATAGATTATCGTGAAACAACATCTGTGTGTTTCTAACACATGGATATGGTTGTGTACATCCGAACTCTCTATATCCCGGCATAGGCGGGAGCCTCTAAAGCAATAGGGTAATGTTGTTGTTGTTGTTGTATTGTAGCAGAAACTCGATTATTGAAAATTCATTTGTCCTTCCTAGCAACGGTTTCACTATTAGGGATGTTAACTAGTCAAACCAAGTCAAATAGTAGGTTTTTTTGTTTGGATTTGTTTTGGTTAGATTGTTCACGAGTTTGAATTCAGGGACACGTACATTGTGGATATTCCTCTACTGCTAGGCCAAAGGTCTGGTTTGTGGGGGCACATTGTGTGGGTAACTGCGTAAAATCTCAACCAATCTAGGAGGTCGTTGGGCTCCTGATTTACATCCTCCACGCAGCTCCTTGGGGCTGGGGCAGTAGGGGCCCTTTGGGTTGGGGTTCAACCTTTTATCACAAAGTTGAATAGTGGGTTTTTTTAGTTTGGATTTGTTTTGGTTAACAAACAGTTTATCTCGACTCGTTTAATATATCGAGTCTTAATGCATGTACGAGTCTTGATAATGTTATAACTCATTAAACGAGTCAAATTGTATGTGTTTGGCTTTGCTCATTTATGTAAATGAATCAAATTAGATGTTTAGACTCGGTTCATTTGATTAAAATTAGTAACCAAACTCAGATCGAACAAAAATCAAATCGAACTCAAACTGTTCGCAAAAAGTTAGATTCGTTAAACAACCCTATTCACTACACAACCAAAGAAAATGAATAGTCTCGTGGAGTTCAGGGTCTCGAACTGGAGTCATGGGCAGTTACACTCTGCACGTAAATCAACGTTATGATGCTCATCTGTTGCTTTTTCTTTCTTTTTCCCCCTTTTGAGGCCAACATATATGTTTATATGTTTTCTAACTTTAATTTTACAGATGGGATTATATTAGGGTAGGAAATCAAACGTACAAGGACATGAATCGAATTCTGGCTTTGAGAAGGCACTCCAAACATGGGCTAGGTGGGTGGATGACAACATTGACCCTGCCAAAACTACAGTCTTTTTCCAAGGGATATCTCCCTCCCACTACAAGTGAGTCCTACATTTTTAACAAGATCATAGTCTTAATTGGTAGATGCACTAATTCTGGGTATGATTGATTGATCTATAAACAGTGCTTTTGCGTCTTTGTGGAATACAGTGGGAGTGACTGGAACGAGCCGAACGCGAAAAGCTGCCTTGGGCAAAAATTACCATTGATGGGCTCAAGGTATCCAGGACGGCTGCCCTCGGCTCTAACAGTGCTGAAGAGAGTATTGAACACCATTAAAAAGCCAGTGAAGTTGCTTGATATAACCAATCTTTCGCTTTTGAGAAAAGATGGCCATCCATCTATTTACGGGATGCCTGGAATGGACTGCAGCCATTGGTGCCTACCAGGAGTCCCTGATACTTGGAATGAACTGCTCTATAATTTGCTCATTTATTAGAAATATGAGTAGCCACGTAAGTAAAGATGATATACATCTACAAAAAATAAACCTCGTTCTTATTACACTTCTGCTTCCACTTGTACTTCAACATATTTACAGAACTAGAACTTCATTTACTCATTCAATATGAACTTCATTTACATGTACTCACATTGATAACTGAGAAGGTAAAAACACTTTCAATGTTGGAGCAGATGAAGAAAGTTCAATCGTGTGCCAAACCATACTGAGAAGAGAACATGTGAACCTTTAATGTAGAGCACGGCTTCTTTAGAAAACCTTTTTTTATTTTTATTTTGTAAGTGCTTCTTTAGAAAACCATCCACTTTGCTGTGTATGTTCATGCTTTATAACTTCATGCATCAAACTAGAGTCACATGTTGGTGTAATGGGCTCTCTTACCATATATTGAAGATCCTTGGATAACATTGGCATGACGAATCCACCAGCTGAAAGCATTGAAGCTGTTGATCCAGCAACCGTTGACACTCTTAGACCACTTGATCTAGTATGCAACAATGAAGAGATCTGCTCCCCATTTTTGCATATTCTGTTCAGTAGAGATGGCATCAAGTAGGAATATCAGCTCGTGAAATCCTACGGTGACAACAAGATCAACATCATGGACTACCCCCGACAGATACTCTGCGAAATTGGCTCCCAATACACTTGCTCTTTACTCAAAATACTCTGGCAAAATGTTATGGCTTCAGCATGAACTGACCACTGGTTGTCCAGATAATTTAGTATCTTTGACATCCAGAGGAGAGATGGGATGATGAAAGAGAACAAATAAGAAGTGGGAAAATGGCAGTGGAAAGACAAGTACTCAACAGAAAGTGGCATCACCAAAGAATATAGGTTGGTGGACAAAAAATCAAACACATAAAACACAAAGGAATAGTAGTTTTACTCGCCACTCAGATGCAGAGAAAACCTAGGTTCAAGTGCTACGGTTTCATTACTCCCGCTTTCATTAACACACAAAAAAACCTTCGATTAATAACTAAATCGACCGCTGCTTATGAATTTTTAACTTCATCTATCAATCCATAGAAACAGTTCTTTGATTGTAGAAACCCAAACAACAACCTAGGAAAAATATCTACATCAGGGTTACAGCAGCTCTTATTTGCATATATATTGTAGAAACAACACATCACAAGGCAGGTGGTTGTTATGTTTCTATCACCTGCAGTTCTTCTGATTAATTCTGAAAACAACCCTAAGCCCTATACCAGAATCTTTCTGCTTGCTTTTGTAAAGGAACTGATATACATCATGACTCAGGTATCTTGCCAAAAGGAAAAATTTTTGGCTCTACTTATTCTTCTTGAGTCCTGCTTGCGCATTAAAGGCAAAGAAATATTATTTGGATCTTACTCTTTCAAAACCAGAGGTCATCGACAAAGCTTCAGTTGCTTAACAGTTCTACCATATCTATGACCACCACCACTTCACTAACCATAAAAACTGGAATTTTCATTTTCGATTTGGTTTCAAAGAAAAAGACGCAAAAAAAATAAAAATTTAATTTCCTGTGGCATCCATGATAACATGCAACAGACTCATTAACCAAATAAATGCATTGAACATTTACACAGAGTTTATAAAACTCTATTGCCCTCACCCAGCCATTTTATATTCCGATATGTTAACTAAAAAAAAGCTACAAATGTTGGATTATTGCCAAAGATTAATTGCACGGCATAAACCGGACTAATTGATGCCTTCATAACGCAGAATAAAGTAAAATCCAGTCTTCGAATATCTGAAAACACCTTTCTTTTCCAAATCATGAAGAACAAAAGATATAACGCTGCCATATAAAACCAATAACACCAGTGCCGTAGGCAATGTCTTTGACATATAATCAAACGGTTAGCATACACAAACTATCGCTACAGCAAACTTGAAGACACTTCAACACGAAAAAGAATAAAAGCAGCAGTACAATCTAAAACCCTGTGATTTCCTTTAACTTCATATATTCTAGTTCAAAAATTAAAGCGCCATGTACCTTGGGGTCGGTGGAGTTAAACATTCCATTAGAAAGTTGAAGTGGGTAGGCGTCTAGCGGCTTTAACAGCAACAACAATCGCCTCAGCACCATATCCGTTGCTGGGTTGGTGCTGCAACTATTGATATTGATGTATGTTGATGGTGGAGGAACAAGAAAGCGCAGAGAGAGCTGTATGATTTACAAAGTT
>AP025052.1:8209416-8232783 GCA_036186865.1 Eustoma russellianum
GACACGTGGCAGCAAGGAGGGGTGGTGAGGCTAGATGAGGGTACCTGCATCTAGCCTCACCACCCCCTTGCTGTCACGTATCGCGCGGTCACGCGTCACCGCACCCCTTGCAGTGATGGGATCCTATCTCCTTAAAGAATGGCCTAAGTCATTCTATAGGCTATTTGCCCAATAGGGCTATATGCTCATCAGCATCATTACGTTAGATTATACACCACCATCACAGTGGAGTACACACCGTTTTCACAGTGTACGAGTGATAACTTTAGATTTTTAGAGATTTTTACACCACAATGACGAATACACTATCATGATGAGTATGAAAAAATGACAGGTTTGAAGTTTTAGAAATTTAGTAGACATTGTTTTTTCCATTAATATTCTAAGCCTGTTTGTTTAGAAAAAAATAATACAGAAAGCGAATATGGGCCATATCGAAACCTACATTGGATTAACAACTATTAAGTAAAAAAAAAAAAACTAAAATAGACAAGTAATTCCAACACGTATTTTGTGTTGTAAGGATACGATTATCCTTCTTTATTAAAAAAAACATAGAACGCAGAAAAAATTCAGCGCAGAATACAAGACCAGCTAGCTTTCCTCCGTAGTTTGTTGTGGGTCGCGCCTTACTCCGTACACTGAATCGATTGAGATGAGAAGAATCAGAAAATAAGGTAAAATATGAGGCCTCCAATCACGTGCTGCCACGTGTACAAGCAACTTTTTTTTAAAAAACAAAAAAAAATTAAATATCTTCCCTTTTTGTACACATGGCCGCAAATGATTAGGGACCTCATATTTTGTCTCACTTTCTGTCAATTTCCAAACCTTCAGCAAAACAAAACAACAAATTCATCAGAGAAACGAAGAAGCGTGATAAGAGAGCAAAATCGGATGAAATTGAGAAGGAAAAACAATTTTCTCAAGTCTTGAATTAGGAAAATATCTCAACTGCCCAGCGGTTTGACTGAAGCGGAAAAGGGAAGAAAGTAGTTACAATGCAATATTACAACTCTACCCTTCACACTACGCTATTTATTTTTACTAACACAGGGGCAAAATGTCATTTCACTATTTTTAAAACCACTCCTGTGCACTTCTCTTCTTCCGTCTCCCGCAATCTGCAACTGCCTCACTCTGCCTCATTTTCTATGACTTGCAGCTTGCTCAGATTTAGCTCTTCCTTAGCTTCTCATCCATGGCCTTGCTACCTTCAACACCCCTCCCCCCAATCTTGACTGTTCAAACACATTATAAACTCCAAGTGCTGAAGTCAGGATGTTTAATCTCTTTGCATCCAAGGCCTTAGTGAATATGACCGCCAACTGAATCTACGTTCTAATGGGCATAGGCTTAACTATTCCTTCTTGAAATTTGTCTCTCATTATGTGACAATCTATCTCAATATGTTTAGTCCTCTCATGAAAGACAGGATTCCCCACAATATAAATTGCACTCCTATTGTCACAAAAAATTTCCATTGGTCCTTGATGCAGCACCTTCAAGTCCTTCAACAAATAGAGAATCCATTGAACCTCACATGTGGTTGAGGCAAGAGCTCTATATTCCGCTTCAGATGATGACCTTGAAACCGTGGTTTGTTTCTTTGCCTTCCAAGAGATCAAGGCATGGCCCAAGAACACGCAGTAACCCGTCACAGACTTCCTACTCTCATTGCAGCCTCCCCAATCTGAATCTGAAAATGCTGTAAGTTTAAGCGAACCTTTACTTGGAAAGAAAAGTCCCTAGCCAGGGGATCTTTTAAGGTACCTCAGTAGCCTCTGAGCAGTCTTCCAGTGTACCACTGTTGGATTGTCTAAGAACTGACTAAGTTGTTGAACCGTATAACTAATGTCTGGTCTAGTAATGGTCAAATACAGTAGCTTCCCAATCAATCTTCTATAACTAGGTACATCCTCAAGGGCTGATGAATCATTATGTGACAATTTTAGATTTTGTTCCATTGGGCTGTTGGCTGGTTTGGAGGCCAGGTTTCCACTTTCTTCTAATAACTCAAGTGTATATTTCGTTTGACAAATCATAAAGCCCCTGAGACACTTCCAAACCCAAGAAGTATCGAAGCTCTCCAATGTCCTTGATCTTGAAAGCTGAGTGCAAATGCTGTTTAAGTGACTGAATGGCGGGTAAGGGGTCACTGGCCACGACAATGTCATCGACATATACGAGGAAAAACTCTTTGTGAGACAGTGTAAACATGGTGTAATCATGTTTAGATTGGATGAATCCTTGAGAAATCAGAAAGGAAGTGAGCTTAGCATTCTATTGACGACTAGCTTGTTTGAGACCGTATAGTGACTTGTGTAGTTTGCAAACGAGGCCAGGACTTGCAGTGTATCCTTCAAGAGGGGTCATATAAATGTCTTGGTCTAAGTCCCCATGTAAGAAGGCGTTATTGACATCCAATTGGTGAACAATCTAGCCCTTTACAGCAGCTAAGGCCAAAACTAGACTTTACAGACTGTTGTCATTTTTGCCACGGGGAAAAAGTATCTCCATAATCAATACCTGCCAGTTGTGTATAGCCCTTGGCAACTAGCCTGGCTTTTAACCTCTCAACACTCCCATCAGCCTGTCTTTTTATTTTGTATACCCACTTGCATCCAATTGGCTTCTTGTTAGTTGGCAGTGGAACTACACTCCAGGTGCAATTTTCTTCTAAGGCAGCTAGCTCCAATCCCATAGCCTCCTGCCAATGCACTGAACTGGCTGATTCCTGATAAGACTTAGGTTCTTGCTGCATACTAATGTTAAGCACATAGTTTCTGAATTTAGGAGCTAACTGATGCATGGAATAATAATGCTCAATTGGATAAAGTGTAGAATGTGAATCATTGAGTGTTGCAGATGATTGATTGTAGTGGTAATCATATAATTATGAAGGTGGTTTGCGAATTCTAGACGGCCGTGTGGACTCTTGTGGTGATGTTAGATTATGTGAGTGGGATGAAGAGGATGCTGGAATAGACAATTCATCTGTCTGGTTAGATTCAGGCAGAGTATCAGGAGCATTGGTGGGATGATTGGAGGTGACAAGTTCTTTTGACTGAGAGGAAGGGGATGTCTGGTGTTGTGGAGCAGGATGACTGAAGGAAGGTGCTGGAGACAGAGGGCACTGAGATATTGAAGATGATGATTGATTATGAGGATCATGGCACATAGGCAGGGAGGTGGAAATTTCAGTTGGAAATGAGGTTGAAGGGAAAAATAAGAATGGCTTGTCTGCAGAAGAAGAAGAAGGAACATTGATGTACATGAGTGATGAAAGGAAAATGGTCTTCTATAAACTGTACATTTCGAGAAATAAGAATAGTATTGGTTTGTAGATTTTGTAAGATGTAGCCTTTGGTTGCAGTAGGAATTCCTAAGAAGATACAGGGAATGACTCTAGGAGTGAACTTATGCTTACTGGGGTCATTGTTGTAAGCATATGCCAAACATCCAAAGATTTTGAGATGCTTGTATGAAGGTGGTCTCTGAAATAGAAGCTCATATGGCGATTTTTGGGACAAAGTAGGAGTGGGCAAAAGGTTTATTAAATGGACTGAGTGGGACACTGCAAAGCCCCAAAAGGACATGGGCGTTTGCGCTTGAAAAACTAGTGATCTGGCCACCACCAAAATATGTTGTTGTTTTCTCTCCACCAAACCATTTTGTTGTGGGGTATAAACACAACTGGTTTGATGTACAATGCCATGCTTCATGAAAAATTCAGGCATTTTGAATTCAGTAGCATTATCACTTCTGAGAATTTTGATGTTTCTTTCAAACTGAGTATGCACATAAGTACAGAAATTTTGAAGAATCTGTCTAGCTTCAGCCTTTGATTTTAAGAGATAAAGCCAGGTATACCTACTGTAATCATCAACAATAGTAAGGAAGTATTTTTGTCCATACAATGTAGGGTGTCTATTGGGTCCACATACATCAACATGAATCAGATCAAAGGGTTTATCAGAAACTGAAACAGAAATGGAAAAGGGTAATTTCTTTAGTCTGGCTAATGGACAAATTGTACAAATCTCATCAGGAGACCTTGCTGGAATTAAATTGTCAGCCTGGTGAATCTCTTTTATTCTTGAACTTGAGGCATGCCCCAGTCTGCAATGCCATAACATAGTTAAACTAGTAGAGATGGAAGCAGTACAGCAAACAACATTCTGTTGTGAAGTTGCTCCATGGAGATAGTACAGACCATGAAACAATCTAGCTAAACCAATCATCCTCTTGGATAATTGATCCTAAATAGAACAAAATGAACCAGATATTTGAATAAGCAAATTAGGATTAGAGGCCAGCTTACTCAATGAAATCAAATTGTAAGAAAATGATGGTACATAAAGAACCTCATGTAAGGTGAGTAAAAGGCTGATTACCACAGAACCAGTCTGAGTGGCTGGGACTGAAATATCATTGGGTAGGTTCACAGTGATGTTAGATATAGCTCTAAAGGACAAGAAAAGCTCAAGGCTAGATGCGATATGATCAGTAGCTCCAGAATCCAAAATCCAAGTGCTTAAAACATTAGAATGAGTGTTACCTTTCATTTTATCAGATTGTGCAGACAGCACAATACTTTGGCCACCTGTATCAACCCCTCCTTCTGGCATTTCATCATTTCTGTTTAGCCAGTTAAGCAATTTCTGGTTCTGTTGAGGGGTCAGGACCAATGACTGCAGTGCCTTGCTCATCTGAGCATCCTGGTGCCCTTCAACTCCAACTTCTGATGCTTCACTAAGATTAACTTGGTTTCTTGGTTTAAAACCAGGAGGAAATCCGTGTTTCTTGTAGAACATGTCCACCGTATGCCCTTGCATTTCACAATGAGAACATTGGTATCTCCTTCCATTATCAGAACTGAATCTACCTCCTCCTCTTTTAAAATTCAACTGTTGTCCTCTACCAGAATACGCAACAAAATTATTTATCTGGTGTTTGTCCATATGCCATCAAGGCCGCAGGATTTCCATCAAACAAACCACCATTATTATCAGATAGTACTTTCCTTTCATACTTCAACGCCATGGAGAACGTAGTACTGATATCAAGTAAAGGCGTAATCACAAACACTTGAGCCTTAACTGGTTCAAAGTTATCATTCAGGCATTTAACAAACTTAATTACATAATCTTCTTCCACTAATCTTCTCATCTTCATAGCAACATCACAACTACAGCCTCTACAAATGCAAGTGGGGATAGGCCTAACAACCATCAATTCCTCCCAAACTATTTTCAGTTTGGTAAAGTATTCACTAACACTCAATGTTTCTTGTTTGATGCTATAGAAGGATTCAAGTAAATCTGACAATCGAAAAGGGTCAGTGCTTCCATACCTTAACTGCAAATCATTCCAAGCGTCATTAGCGCTATCGAACCACATAATACTCTGAGCTATAGACTGAGATACTGAATTCATCATCAAAGATTGTACCATTGTGTTAACTTGTCTCCAAATAGAATACTGAGGATCATCATTGGACGGCCTTCGAATAGTACCATCGATGAAACCAACCTTATTTTTAACTACCAGTGCCATTTCAAATGTTCTACTCCATGTATGATAGTTGTGCGAATTCAAAGGAGGTTGTGCAAGAACAATATCAAGACTATCATTAGGATGCAAGTAATATGGATTCGGCAACGGATTTTTGATAACTGCGTGTTGATTTCCTCTTGATCCAAACGCTACATTTTGAAGAGGACTATCACTTGATATAGCTTGATTCAGTCTAGTGGTCGAAGGACCATTGTTTTGCGCTGCCATCTCAACTTATGATTCAGCCGAATAATTCAACAATCAGAATCAAAATCGCGCTGATACAAAACACATCGAACATACAACACGAAGATTCTTAAAACGGCTCTGATACCATGTCAATTTCCAAACATTCAGCAAAACAAAACAACAAATTCATCAGAGGAACGAAGAAGCGTGATAAGAGAGCAAAAGCGGATGAAATTGAGGAGAAGGAAAAACAATTTTCTCAAGTCTTGAATTAGGAAAATATCTCAACTGCCCAGCGGTTATAACCGAAATAGAATAGGAAAGAAAGTAGTTACAACGCAATATTACAACTCTGCCCTTCACACTACGCTATTTATTTTTACTAATACAGGGGCAAAAATGTCATTTCACTATTTTTAAAACCACTACCGCGCACTTCTCTTCTTCCTTCTCCCGCAGCCTACAACTGCCTCACTCTGCTTCATTTTCTGTGGCTTGCAGCTTGCTCAGATTTAGCTCATTTCTCAGCTTCTCATCCATGGCCTTGTTATCTTCAACACTTTCTGCTTCTTCTGATCTCAACCCAACACTGAACTAAATGAGGGGACATCTTATTTCCCCTTGTTAATTACCAAGAATTTCGCTACCACTGTGGCGAAGAATAATCAGACCTTCCCACCCACTCGGAATCTATAAAGAAGGGAATTAATCTACAAGGAGCTGGCAGACCTTTAACCCCCCCCCCCAACTTTTTTTTTGTGTTAGCACTTAACCCGAAAGTTTTATACAAGATAGGTCATTATGAGATTGAATACCATTTGACTCATTATCTTCTATACATCGTTTTACCCTGTATTTTTTTAATTCATTAAAAGGTTAATATCATGTCTATGTATCGCAATTTCATATTAATCTCAGTTTTGAGTGAATATATGTGAATATTTCGTATATTTGTTGAAGTCTTATGCACATTGTTTAAAAAGTTACTTAGCTTGAGTAGTTTAGCTAGTAGGAAAGAAAATAAATAAAAGAAATTCTTAACTACGGCACTCACACACGAAACCATTTCAACGGAAGAGTATTGATACTAGTCAACTCTACATTTTAAGTTTTTATTTTATTTTTTTTTCTATAACCTGACAAATGATGCTTTCGTTCTAGTGGAAACACAAAAAGAAAAAAAAAAGAAAATGCGACACAGATCAGCTGCGAAATCAACCACTTAAAAACCCACAATAGAAAGCAATAATCATGACATGAAGATCCTAATTGTTGAGTGTCTAACCACTCACTAGAGAGTAAGACGGCAATCCCCTTTCGATCACTTCGTTTGGACGCTGTTTACTGTATTAGGCTGTCGGAACATTCTCGTGATTTACATCATATTCGTAATTTACGTACGAGCATATACGTTTCTGCTTTGAGATATGAGGAATCAGAGGTGATCCATAAAATAAAGCATTTAACGTCTCATTAGAACGTTGAGGTAATCTTTTCCTAGAACCTACGAAGAAAGGATGACGTTAGAGGCCCCGAGACTATTGCACCGGAGAAAACCTTCCGACGATCAAGTCAGTTGCAAGCATGATTCGTCAATATACGCATGAAATAGAGGTCGAATCAACCTGTTTGGATTTTTCTCTCTTAAACAGGTGGCTGTTTTTGCTTGGGGTAGCCTAGACTTACTTGATTTGACTTCACTTCGCTTAGTCCCCTTTTATATGTATATGCTTGAGTGAGCTGTGCATGGCGAGAAGTCGTGGGGTGGCGACACCTGGCCGACTTGCTGGTGATTCTCGTCTAGTCAAGATGATTCGCTGACAAATGTCTGCTTAAGCATTCATGGTTGAGCTGAGATGAAAGGCGTTGCCCTTGGTCGTCCGCTGGGCTGAGCTAATGGAGGTATGGTGGCTTAGTGGTTTTCCTAGTGTGCCGAGCAGAAACAAACCTGAGCAGGCTGAGGTGACTGCCATGCCTTTGTGGCGGAGTCCAGCGATCATTAACTGTTATTGGCCGAGGTGGAAGGATCTGTCAGATTGCCTCCTGGATAGGCTTGCCGAGCAAGAGAAACGGAAGCCACGAGGTCCAAGCAAACAACTGCACCTTCGCCCGAGCATATACATGAACAGGATGTCAACCAAGCTTCGGTCCTACTATTCTGCGTTGACAGTTTATGAGTTTGGCCCGATACCTCTGTCTTTTCCTGAGGGTATTTAGCCGCGTCAAGATGAAACTTAGAAAGTGTTAGCCAAGATTGTAACCGTGTTCTAGGACATTTTGTTTGTTGTAGGTTATATAGAAAAGTATATAAAGATCTTATTTATTATTTAAAGAATCTATAAAATAAATTTAAAAGACCTATAAGAGTTTTTATACCACCTACAATACATGGAATGTTACGATAACTGCACTGAAATTCAATATCTAATGATTCACTACCCCACATAAAAAGCAATAATCATGACAAGGAGATCCTAATTGTTGAACGATTAGTGACTAGTGCATGCATGCAAATTCGTGAATTAACTCAATGTCATAAAATTCCATTTTGTGGGTCCACAACTGCTCCTGTTTAGACACGTGTCTTAAGCTTTTGGTCTGTCGTTTTTCCCATTTAAATAAGTGGGAGTATCATAGCCGCTAATAGTGAGACATTAAAATAATAGTTCAGATTGCTTCTCCAGGTTGTTTGCTTTTGTTATTTTTTTTTATTTTGTTTCTCTTTTTCTTTTTGAACAAATTTTGTTTTATTTTTTTCCTTGAAATTTTGTGACCCTTTTCGTATTTGTAGAAATCTTTCACATCCAAATCATACATCTTTTAAACATCAAAATAAAATACTGAACAGAATAAACTACTATAGTTAAAAAAATTCTTTTTAGTTTTCTTGGTTCGAAATAAGTGGCATTTCTTTACGGAAAAAAATTTGTTTAGGTTTATTTGCCACTATAAAAAATAGAAAAGAATTGAATCTTTCTCTTTTGGTCGACTTTAACCCTAGGATTTATTACTCCCTTAGGCCATCATTAAGCGGTTCACATCTGGGAAGACCAACGGTGAAGTAAAATATGACCAGTTTGCACATATAACAGCGCGTAATTAGAGAGCTCATATTTTACCTCACCGTTGATCAGATCTCATCTCTAAGGATACTCTATAACACTAAATATGGTGGAAATCTTGGTCCAGCTGGAACCTTTTCTTTGCACTAAAATAGCGCACATATAGCGCTTGTGCTATCTTTTTTTTTTCTTTTTCTCTTTTTGTAGTTTATCTATTAGTGTAAAATGTAGAATATTTCTTTTAGTGTAGGATGGTTAGAAATAATGGTGTAGATTTAGCACTTTAGATTGTGCAAAATTTAGTATACAAACTATTGGAGATGGTCTTATATAATAGCACTGTTGGGTCCAATAAATTCTTATACTGAATAAATTATAAAATTTAAAAACAATTCAACAAGTCCTGAAAATTACAGTTTGTTAATCTGTATCATAAACTTATATCATATATTTCGAGGCCAAAATATTACAATGAGTTGATCATTATCCTTACATATTTATTAGATGAAACTAAGCACAAAAAAAAACATCATTAATTTTGGTCTCTTAATCTTTCAAGGGAATTGAAAACCTTTTTTTTTTTTTTTTTTGCGACGTTATGGAGTTATAGGACGTGATATTATAAACATAGTCACTCGATGTTATGTTCTTTTCTAAAACATTCTCCCAAAAATTATGCAGAATTTTTTAAGAGTGCGTCCTGTCTGCAAGTTAGTATTCTATTCTGTTACTTCTCAAAATATAATGTCATTTTAATTTTTAACATATTATAAATTACATTGTGTTCTAAAATCAAAACTAACTAATATTTTGAAACGAAGATTGTACTTTTCTTGGGTTGTTTTAGATGGACATTGCATTTTTTTTGTTTCTATCTTTGTCTTGCATTATATGTGTATATACACGTTTATAACTATTTTAATATCAGAAGCTCTCAATTCGTGTTTACTGAAATCCCTCACTAACACACTAGCACATCATATTCTATTATTGTGTCATTTATGCAGTTACATACAGAGCCGGAGGTCTCACTGGAAACAAACTCTTATCTTTTGAGATAGAAGTATTGTTTGTCTGCCGTTTACCTCCCTAGACCCTAACGATAGCTTTTGATGTCGTTGGGATATATTGAACATGTAACGACTACTGAATATGATTGATTGATATGCGATGAAAAGCACACAATCCCTTGCTAGCATCATCCGGCAATCTTTTCCGATCCCACATTCCACTCAAGGCAAGTTAAATTCTAGTGAAGACTCGATTATTATGTCTGATGTCAGATCTTATGGTATTGGTATTGTTTCACGTTATAGGGAAAAAACAATATAAAAAACTTACGCTTTCTACGATTAATTACTTTATATAACAACGATCTCACATTAAGTATAAGATTGAATACATAAACTATGTTATTTTAAGATTGTTAGGTCATGCATACACATAATAAAACATAGTTTGCTGGTCATACTATTTCCAATGATGCCTTTACGACGTCATATAAAAAAGAAGTATTGTGAATGACTAATGGGTCGGCGCCACTTTTTTGCTTTTTCCTTTAATTTTCCTCCTTGTTTTATTTTATTAAATAATAAGATATAAGAAGTAATAACCAAGAATAAGATATATATACTGAGATAATTGGTCATCGTGTTATGAACAAATATCAAAGTTGCAAAAGGGTAGTTTATTCATCGATATACGTAAGTCATAAAGGGAAGGAGATAGAAAGAAAATTACTTTCTCCTCGTCTTAAAACATATGTTCATTTAGACTTTTTAAAATAGTGTAGTTTACAATATGTTTAAAAAGCAAAATAGACTTCTATTGTAGGATGAATATAGTGTATCTTTTTCTTTGTATGTGACTTTATGGGAATAACCTAAAGTTTAGTTGTAATATATATAGAAGCATAACCATTTTATATGGCTCTTCTATTTTTATTTGTATTTATTAAATTCTTTCACTAGCACAGTGACATATCATATTTCTATTATTGTGTCATCTACTCACATACATATAGAATCGGAAGTCTTAATAAAATCAAAATCTCTATATTTTGGAATGAATGTATTGTTTGCATGTCCCTCGTTCCCTCAAGACTATAGTGATAGGAAAATGGGAATCAATCATCTAGTGACTTTTCTCATTTTTAGTTTTTTTATAGAGAAAATGGAATCATCAACTTGGGGACAGCAAATCAGACAGAAATCAAAAGGTAGTGCAAATTGATGATGACAAAAGTGAAAAAGACGTGCTTTTTTTTGAGGTGCGAATTTTACTTTGTTTCTTGTTTGCAGGATACTTCGGCAGCAAAATCTAAAGGACACCAAAAAGTTTGTGGCTATTGAGGTCTTGCAAATTCTTCATATTTCCTCATGTGCCACCCAATCTTATTTGCTACTGCTACTATAATCCAGATTTATTTTTTTCTTTTTAATAGAATCAAGAACACAATTTTTTTAATTTTAAAATATGTATATGTGTGCGTATATATATAGACACACACGTATTGAATGGGAAAAGTATTTTTTTTTCTTCTCCATCATGGAGAATCTTAACCATTTTTGATCTTTTAGTGGTACAACATCCCATGACCCTCTAGACTGAACTTCTGACCTAAGAAAATGTAGAATCTTTTGGTTTTTCTTCTTTGGCACATATTACTATTATTATTATTATTATATTTTTTGTGAGCAGATAAATAAAAAGTTTGTATGTAGAAAATTTCCCACTAACGCTCCCTACCGTTGGTGCCGCAAATAAAAGTGACATTTCAGAGAAAAGATAATTGGAATAAATTCTCATCTTCAAAAGGATAGGACTCCTATTGCTCCTTCAAAAGCAAAGCTACTCCACTTCACTACAACTAAAGTTCTTCCGTCTTCATATATTGTTCTATTTAGTATCTTTTCACCTTTTTTTTTTAAAATAACATATCATGTTTTATGTTTTGGATTTGCTTCTATTTGTAATCGACTCAACACACATTTTTTTTACTTTGAAATATGATGAAATAAAGCAAAACGAATCACTAAATTAGATGCGCTTCTTATATTGTGAAGTAGCAGTTGATCGACACAGCTTGACGTAATTTTCATTATGTGTCATCAGAGAACAACCTCTGTGTGTTTCTAACACATGGGTATGGTTGCGTACATCTGACACCTCATATTCTGTCATATGTGGGAGTCTCTAAGGCAATATAGTAATGTTGTTGTTGTAATAACATATCGAGTAGTAACATACCAAGTTTATAATTAATCGTGTTATACGATCTTAATCTACCTATAATATCTATTTTCTGCATATTTTCAACTTATCCTTACGGCTTATTTGATCATTTCGTATTGAAATTAAATTATATTATTTCTGATTCTTCCCCATTATTCCTATACACTCAAGAGTTTAAAAATAGAGGGTGCAACAAAAATATATAAGTTTATAGCAAAGATGAAACATACTTATGAAGATAGTTTAGCTTTCTTTTTAATATCTTCCACGATCTTATGCCAACATAGTCCCACGTCATCTTGGGTTTTATATAATATTCCATCCATACAAAGAATATTGTCACACAGGTAAAATACACAATAGATCATACATTATTTAAAAGCGTATTGTCAAAGTATTTAAACATCATTAATTGAACTTTTGTTATAAATGATGTGAAATTTATTTTAACAAACTATTGTTGGAGAATTTAACGTTTGGGCTTTGGCCCATCGTTGGAGTTTGGAAGATTTGGGCTTTGGCCCGTTAATGATGTTGCAAAACTTGGTTGAGCAACGTACTTTGAGCTTAATGAGTTTCCGATAATGATAATCGAAAACTAATGGATCCTTAATTATCTACGTGACGAGTAGTTAATGTTAGGATGTGGAATCACTCAATTATGGTATTGGGTGAATGTGAAATTAATGCTCAAAGTGGATGGAAAATGTTGTGGATGGGTGAAGTGTCACCCTTATGGAGGAATATCACGTTGAATGTGCCCATGTGGTGTAAAAGCTTCTGACAGACATCGATCGATGACTTCGATCGATCGATGTCATCGATCGAAGTTGATCAGGAAGCTTCGATCGATTGATTGATCGATCAAAGACGATCAGAGGACATCGATCGATCACATCGATCGATCGATGTCACTTAGATCGATCAATGTGATCGATTGAAGTACTCTGTCATACATCGATCGATTACATCGATCGATCGATGTCGGACAGCGTGCAGAATCTCTTCGGTTATGCAGTTTTGTTTCAAACTTGAAACAAACACTATCCTCCAGTTTAAAATAAGATCAATCTGTTGTGATCTAACGGTGGCAGGGAAGGCAGCTTTGATCTAACGGCCGAGATTTAAACTGTCTAACCGTTTAACCGAATGTGGTTTCCATCTAACGGTCCAGGTTTAAACCTGCAAGTCAATCTTTAATCTAAAGGCTGAGATTAAATCTTCCTAATCTAGATAGGAGGTTTTAATCTAACGGCCTAAATCGAACTGCGGTTTTGATCCAACGGTCACGGTACCTTGTTCTCTAACCGACTCCCCTATATAAAGAGGGCAAAGGGGTGCATTTTTCATTCATAACATTTTTCCAAGCTTTCATAGCATACTAAGTTCGTAGCATCCGAGTCTTGCATATCGTCCGGGAGAAGTCAGGACATTCGAAGGTTCGAAGTAGTTCAAGTTCAGCAGTGCTGCTCAACTGAACAGGTACCCGTTGTATCCTGGGAGACGATTGCTCACACCGGTTGGGCACAGTATACCGGAGCAATACGTCTTAAGGACAGAGTCCTTGACTCGCCCCGGGTTTGTTTTATTTTGTTATTTCATACGCACACACTAAACGACTGCGTCTTAGTGCAAGAGTGATTGTCTCCAACATTCTTAAGACGTATTTCAATTCAATTAATTTCTGTACCGTTTTTAATTTGCGCAAAAGCAGTTTTGTACTGATTTGCATTCTACTTCTACTCCTTTCTTAAATCTGATTCTGTTCTGATCTATTCGTTTTGATCAACTGAACAGTAATCTGATGGAGAACGCAAGCTCAGGCTCCGTTCATGGCGCAGACATTCAAAGCTCTGCTCCAATGGCACCAACTGCTGGGATGCCAAGACATGTTCCTCCTGCGCAGGGTCCTGCAGTGACCCAAGTGGAGAAACCGGAGAAGTTCGGTGGAAGCTTCTTTAAGCGTTGGCAGCAGAAGATGCTGTTCTTCTTGACTGCTATGGGGTTGGCTACTTTCCTGACTGAGGACCCGCCTATAATGGATCCGCTGGAGGACCAACCCCAGAATATGCAAAACCAACATTTTGTTGAAACTTGGAATTTCAACAATTATGTTTGTTTGAGCCATATTCTGAGTTGTTTGGACAACTCCTTGTATGATTTGTACTGTACGTACAAGACCGCAAAGTCTTTGTGGCAGGCTTTGGAAAAGAAATACCGTACGGAAGATGCCGGCGCTAAGAAATTTATTGTCGGCAAATTCCTGGATTTCAAAATGTCAGATTCTCGCACTGTTGTTTCTCAAGTTGAGGAACTTCAGATGTTGGTTGCCGAGATGGAAGAGGAGGGCATGTTGCTCAGTGAATCTTTCGTCGTGGCAGCAGTGATTGAGAAGCTACCTCTTTCGTGGAAGGAATTCAGAAGCTATCTCAAACACAAGAGAAAGGAGATGACATTGGAAGATCTGATTGTTCGACTCCGCATTGAGGAGAACAATCGTAGATCTGAAAGAGCGCCACAATCTAGCTCTGGTCAGGCTAAGGCCCATGTTGCAGAGGCCAAGAAAAGGAAAGGCCAACTCGGGGTGAACAAGAAAGGCAAGCAGATCGCCAAGAAGTTCACCGGGAAATGCTACAACTGTGGCATACAGGGGCATGTCAGCAATGAATGCAGAAAGCCCAAAAAGACTCAGAATAAAGCAAAAGCAAATCTGGTGGGCGCAATAGAAGACTTGAACCTTTGCGCAGTGGTGACCGAGTGCAACGCAGTGGGAAACCCTCAGGAATGGTGGGTGGACACAGGAGCCACTCGACATGTTTGTGCGAACAGGGCCATGTTCAGAGAATACGTGCCCACGACAAACAATGAGCAATTGTTCATGGAAAACTCCAACAGCTCGAAGATCGAAGGATCGGGCAAGGTAATCCTGAAACTGACCTCAGGTTGGGAGTTGACTTTGCAGAATGTGCTGCATGTTCAAGCTTGTTTTTGAGGCAAACAAATTTACACTCTCCAAGAATGGGGTGTATTTGGGGAAAGGGTATCTTTCTGATAACATGTTCAAATTGAATGTTATGACAATTGTACCCAAAAATGTTGCGCCCACCGAGGCTAATAAAATTGTTTCCTCTTCTGCTTACATGCTTGAGTCTTCCTGTTTATGGCATTTTCGTTTGGGACATGTAAATTATAAGTCAATACAACGAATGATTAATCTTGACTAATTGTCCAAACTGGACTTTAGTAATAAAGAAAAATGCCAAATATGTGTTGAAGCGAAATTAACAAAAGCGCCATTTCCTTCAACAGAACGAAACACTGAATCGTTGGAATTAATTCACACAGATTTGTGTGATTTAAAGTTTGTGCAAACAAGAGGTGGTAAAAAGTATTTTGTAACTTTTATCGACGATTGCACACGATACTGTTATGTATATTTGCTAAGCAGCAAAGACGAGGCCCTTGATGCTTTCAAGGATTATAAAAATGAAGTTGAGAATCAACTTAGCAAACGAATTAAAACAATTCGAAGTGATAGAGGTGGCGAATATGATACACCGTTTAATGAATTCTGTTCAGAACATGGCATTATTCATCAAACGACTGCACCATATTCACCTCAATCGAATGGTATTGCTGAACACAAGAACCGTACTCTAAAAGAGATGATGAATGCTATGTTGATAAGTTCGGGTTTACCTCAGAACTTGTGGGGGGAAGCAATCTTCTCAGCCAACGTCATTTTAAACAGAATTCCATCTAAGAAAATGGATGTAACCCCTTTCGAGCTTTGGAAAGGCTACAAGCCTAGTTACAAATACTTGAAAGTGTGGGGGTGTCTGGCGAAGGTTGCTGTACCGAGACCAAGACAGGTGAAAATTGGGCCTAAAACGGTTGATTGCATATTCATTAGTTATGCAACTAACAGTAGTGCATATCGGTTCTTGGTGCACAAGTCAGATATTCCTGACATACATGAAAACGTTGTCATGGAGTCAAGGAATGCAGTGTTCTTTGAAGATGTCTTTCCGAGGAAAGACAAAATCCAAGAAGAAACAAGATTTGGTAAGCGAATGCGTGAGGCGACTCCTCAAGAAGATGAGGAGCTTCGTCAAAGCAACCGTGCCAGAATGCCAACTTCGTTTGGACTGGATTTTCTAACCTATATGGTAGAAAATGAGTCAAGGAACTTTTCCGAGGCTATGTCTACTCCAGAAGCTCCATTCTGGAAAGAAGCAGCGAATAGTGAAATAGACTCAATTCTTCAAAATCACACTTGGGAGTTGGTTGACATTCCACGTGGAAGTAAACCGCTTGGTTGCAAGTGGATTTTTAAGAAGAAACTTAAAGAGGATGGGTCTATTGGGAAGTATAAAGCCAGGTTAGTAGCCAAGGGCTATAGACAGAAAGAAGGCTTTGACTTCTTTGACACCTACTCACCAGTGACTAGGATCACTTCTATAAGGATGCTAGTAGCCATTGCTGCAGTCTATGATTTGGAAATCCATCAAATGGATGTAAAGACTGCCTTTCTTAATGGTGAGTTAGAGGAAGAAATTTATATGGAACAACCCGAGGGGTTTGTCGTTCCAGGACAAGGAAGGAAAGTGTGTAGACTTGTTAAGAAATTTAGCATACACTGTGATAGTTAGTCAGCTATAGGACGTGCTCAAAGCAGCATCTATAATGGTAAGTCACAACACATACGTCGAAGACATAACACCATTAAACAGTTGATCTCTAATGGCGTGATTTCCATATATTATATAAAATCAATGGAGAATCTTGCGGATCCGCTTACAAAAGGTTTGCCTAGAGATCAGATGTCAAGATTGACAAACGGAATGGGACTGAAGCCCATAATGCATGAATCTTTGTAATGGTAACCCAACCTTGCTGACTGGAGATCCCAGAATCTTGGTTCAATGGGACAACTAAGTTATGAAGATTCAGTTAGCACTTGCTCATTCCGTCTGATAAAAGTGTTGTCTGCAGAGATTTGTAGGGTAAGCTAAGGCTTTTAATGATGTCCTATATCTTGATGCATCAAGTGGAGTATGGCATAGTACTCTTGATAGGAATCACCTATGTAAGTGTGAAGTGGGGCCGCTTCTATGAGAAAGTCTAGGAGGCAAGATTTCTCTAAAACACTTTCTGAAATCAGGTTGTTCATGGCCAAAACGAACACAACCATGAGAACCAAAAGGGTGTTAAAGGAAATATTGTGTGAGTATCGTTGTCTTGGTTCACAACAAAGGCTGACTAGTTCAAGACATCAAGTCACTAATTAGCCGAGTGAATCCGATGGTACATCACTATGAAAGGTTCAAAGCCAGAAGCTACCTCTTCTGATGCAATATTTTCTTGTTTGACTTCTCCTCAGAGTCTGCATATGTATTTGCATTAATTTCCATTCATGTGGGGGATTGTTGGAGAATTTAAGGTTTGGGCTTTGGCCCATCGTTGGAGTTTGGAAGATTTGGGCTTTGGCCCGTTAATGATGTTGCAAAACTTGGTTGAGCAACGTACTTTGAGCTTAATGAGTTTCTGATAATGATAACCGAAAACTAATGGATCCTTAATTATCTACGTGACGAGTAGTTAATGTTAGGATGTGGAATCACTCAATTATGGTATTGGGTGAATGTGAAATTAATGCTCAAAGTGGATGGAAAATCTTGTGGATGGGTGAAGTGTCACCCTTATGGAGGAATATCACGTTGAATGTGTCCATGTGGTGTAAAACCTTCTGACGGACATCGATCGATGACTTCGATCGATCGATGTCATCGATCGAAGTTGATTAGGAAGCTTCGATCGATTGATTGATCGATCAAAGACGATCAGAGGACATCGATCGATCACATCGATCGATCGATGTCACTTAGATCGATCAATGTGATCAATTAAAGTACTCTGTCATACATCGATCGATTACATCGATCGATCGATGTCACTTCGATCGATCGATGTCGGACAGCGTGCAGAATCTCTTCGGTTATGCAGTTTTGTTTCAAACTTGAAACAAACACTATCCTCCAGTTTAAAATAAGATCAATCTGTTGTGATCTAACGGTGGTAGGGAAGGCAGCTTTGATCTAACGGCTGAGATTTAAACTGTCTAACCGTTTAACCGAATGTGGTTTCCATCTAACGGTCCAGGTTTAAACCTGCAAGTCAATCTTTAATCTAAAGGCTGAGATTAAATCTTCCTAATCTAGATAGGAGGTTTTAATCTAACGGCCTAAATCGAACTGCGGTTTTGATCCAACGGTCACGGTATCTTGTTCTCTAACCGACTCCCCTATATAAAGAGGGAAAAGGGGTGCATTTTTCATTCATAACATTTTTCCAAGCTTTCATAGCATACTAAGTTCGTAGCATCCGAGTCTTGCATATCGTCCGGGAGAAGTCAGGACATTCGAAGGTTCGAAGTAGTTCAAGTTCAGCAGTGCTGCTCAACTGAACAGGTACCCTTGTATCCTGGGAGACGATTGCTCACACCGGTTGGGCACAGTATACCGGAGCAATACGTCTTAAGGACAGAGTCCTTGACTCGCCCCAGGTTTGTTTTATTTTGTTATTTCATACGCACACACTAAACGACTGCGTCTTAGTGCAGGAGTGATTGTCTCCAACAACTATTGTGTTCAGTACTTTGAAAATTTGGTCTTAGTTTGTTGTTTGACCAATGCTTTGTTTGACTAGATGTGACCATATCCTTGAAACAATTACACACACAGATATATGTACGCACACAAGTACATACGTACTTGTAGATTATATATACATAAAGATGATATAATCTACAATTTTTTTGGAAGGTGCTCCGTTATAGTTCAAACGTTGCTTTTACTCATATAAACCTTCTTTTTAACATGTCTTTAATATTTATCATTATGACAAAATTTGTTACATACATAGAAAAAATAACTAATACAGATTGACGCATATGATATTTATTTACGATTGTACGATAATAAGTTCTAAACCGGACCTCTCCTAATGACCAAACATCAAAGGATGTGGACAAGTGGTGCCATTGGGCGCCAACGGAAAGAATGTAGCATTAAGAATACTACTGTATGGAGTAAAGGACACACATTTCTTTTCTTTGACTTTAGAATATAATAGAATAAAGCAAAATGACTCACTAAATTAGCTACGTTTCTTGACTGTGAAGTAGCAGTTGATCGACACAGTTTGACGCTCATTACGGGTCATCGGGAAACAACATGTATGTGTTTTTAACACATGAGTATGGTTGTGTACATCCGACCCTCCATACCTCGTCATAGGCGGGTGCCTCTAAGGCAATGGAGTAATGTTGTTGTTGTTGAATTACTTCTTCTGTTTAATTTGTTAGTATGTTTAGGAAATATAATTTATTAAAAAAACATTATTTAATACATTTTCTAGGTATTGTAACTGTATTTATTTTTTACTTTTAATCTTTTGATGCATTAGTTACTTGTCATCAATGCATTGTTTTTATTAACTAATTAAAATGATAGTTTTAGAACTAAACATTCATTTATAGGTTAATTACAGAAAATAGTCAACATTTTGAAAGAAATGACTAAAAAATAACAATGGAGGGGTTTTAAACCATTTTGGAATGTTTTAGTACATTTTTTATTTACAAAAGGTATTGAATTATATATTTAATATAATTCAGAGTTGTTAAGTAAGATTTTGTTCAAAGAGCTCGAGTCTACAAATTTGACCTTTTTATAACTAGAATATTTTCGTTCAAATAGACAGGTGATAAAAGTATGTTCTATTTTCAATATACTCAATGACACATTTTTATTTCAATTAGGAATATGATTGAATAAAGCAAAATAACTCGTTAAATTGGTTGTGTTTTTTATATTGTGAAGTAGCAGTTGATCGACACATCTTGACGCAATTTTTATTATGTGTTATCGGGAAACATCTGTATGTTTATGGTTGTGTATATTCGACCTTTTCGTATCCTTTTATAGACGGAGACCGCTAAGACAATAGGACAATGTTGTTGTAGCAGGTGGTAAAAGTATATTTTTCCAACTTTCATCATAAAAACACACTTAGCCTTCTTTATTTTGCGTGGAGACCATATAATTGGGCTGCTAAAGCATCATCTACTTTTTGTGTACATTTGCATAACCAAAAAAAAAAAAAAAAACTCATCGCCTTCTTCATTTTGCAAATCAGCGCACAAAAACTGTCTCTGTCGTCGAAGAAGATCACTACGAATTCGAAGGCGGCCGACGCTAATCCAGGAACACACCGCAGATTCGTATAAGGTTAGCACACTCTTTCTCCTTTCTCTGCAATTATGATTCAATAATTTTAAATCTACTTTCCTTTTTTAATTAATATTAGATACTACTTAATAAAAATTGAAGGTTTGCTGAAAGATCAGCGCCATTTCTGCTTCTTCTTCTTTCTCGCATACTGTTCCCCTAAACGAATCTGCTGTTAGCGTTTGAATGCTCTGATGATAATCGAGTGAGGACCAGACTATAACTCCAAATCATCAACAACAACAATACTCATTCTCCGGCTTATGGTAGAGTATGTCAGTTGTACACAACCATACATATGTATTAGAAATACACGAAGTTTTTTTCTGATGACACATAATATAAATTGAGTGAAGCTGTGTCGATCAACTATTATTTCAAGCGCAACCAATTTAATGAGACATTTTTATTTATTCTATCAAATTTCAAAATCAAAGAAGATCGTGTATTTTACTCCATTAGAAATAGAACCACTATAAATCCAAATCATCCATACTAAAAATATTGTCAGTTGGCTTTTTTTAGATATACATATATATATACACACACACATAGTGTTATATATATATATATATATATATATATATATATATATATATATGTGTGTGTGTGTGTGTGTGTGGGGGGGGGGGGGGTTGTGTGTGTCCTCACGCGTAAATATGATTTGACACAGACGGGAGGAGGATCTTGACATTGGGTTTCCTGTTTTACTTTAATTTATGTAATGCATAAAATATGTATCTCTTTACATATAATATAATATACATAATGGAAAGAAGCATGTCCCAGTCTTCTAAATTAAGGAATTTGTAACTGCAATCTGCATTTGTGTTTACGTAAGATTATGTGTTTGGGAGTGTGGTTGAATTCTATAGACTATAGTACAAAAGAGTACTCCAAAAACTGAAATGTCATATTCGAGACTTCGAGTATTAGGTTAGACGATGCAAAATTTCTTGACAAGGACTAGAGGATTGTGAATAAACTAAAGGAAAAATGTCATGGTCTCAGATGTGAAACAACCCCAGATGGGAATCCGAAATGCGGGATAAAATCTCTTCATCCCACTTTTCCTCACCTCATTTATGACCGTATGACACGTGCCAGCAAATGAGGGCGATGAGGTTAGATGAGGGTGCCTCATCTAGCCTTATCACCCCTCTTGCTGCCACGTGTCGTACGGTGACGCGTGTGGTGAGGAAAATTGGATGAAGGGATCCTATATCCCGAAATGCAGGCATGGTAATGTATTAGAGTTGCCATTTTACTTTCATAATTAATACTTGCTCCCAAAAAAAAAAAAAAATACTAATGAATACAAATCTCAACGTGTTTCACTGTTCGATATCAATCAATCATACGCATTATATCTCAACCACATCAAAAGTTAGGGTCTGAGGAAGGTGCGCGACAGCCAAACAATAGCTCTACCCCAAAAGATAGAAAGTTTGATTCCAGTGAGCCTCCGATTCTATATGTACATGTTGGCTATTCGATAGATGTGACAAATAAATGACTATCACAGAGTCTAAGATTTTTTTTTTAAAAAAATATATGTATTAGTCTAGTTAATAATTAGCTATTAGATTAATAAGTAGTTATTTACTGAATAATTTAACATTAGTTCTACACCATCTCGCCTCATTTTCATATTCGTGGAATCTAACGTTATTACAGTGAAAGACCTCACTTCATAACTGTACAAGATGTAATATCAGATATAATACTTGTTTTATACTAAGGAAAAAAGTAAAACTTATTTTTTTTCCTTGAAACATGTAATTTCGTTTGCAGGGATTTGATATTGTTAGAGTAGTTTTTTTTCATTTAAGTGACATTGCGATAATCGTAAGACTATCAAATTAAATCACCCAACTTAATAGAAGAGATAACAGTAGATAGAATATTTCTTTGTACTAAAGGAAATTGCCCCGATCAAACAAAAAAAATCACGTAAAAGACTATGAATGCATAACAATGGTAAACTTAAAATACTTATCGACAAGTTTACAATGAGAGCATAGTGAAAAGTATGGAATAAAAAAGCTTTAAAACCTACAAACATCTAACGAACCTGTAGCGTGAGGTTCGAATCATATGTGTCTTAATTGTTATTGGATTGGAGTAGGTTTGGATTTTGCATATTTGATCGACATAGCTTGACGCATCATTATGTGTCATCGGAAAACAACCTCTTTAACGCATGGGTATAGTTACGTATATCCGATCCTCTATACTCCGTCATAGCCCGGAGCTTCTAAAACAATGAGGTAATTTTGTTGTTGTTGGTTCCCAATGTAAAATTCTACCGCGAGACAGCGAAGATCTCTGTGTTGATGTTTTAACCTTTTCTAAATACTCATAGGCAAGGGTTACTAGTTACTTCTTCACTAGTGAATATGCATAAGCTTTACAAGAGGGAGGGACGGTAGACCCTATGGGGTTTGATTTTTAACCTTCTTTAAAATATTCTCGGGTTAGTATTAATAATTGCTTCTTCACTAATAAATATGTGGCTTTGCTATAGTGGCCATCAGTTAGGTATATTTTCTTTAAATGATATATTTATTAATGATAAAAAAAATATATTTGTTAGAATAGTGGTCGCTCATACTTCTTATTAAGACGTGCAATTTTTTACACGACACAAATTCAAACACGTTTTTATGTAGATTTGGATCAAAATCAGGACGAATTTGTTCGACTCACCAAACCCAACGACAAATCTATTAAAACCGAGATACCAAACCAAAAAGTTATATGTTACAAACCTATGATAACTTACCAAGAACGACCCATCAAACCTCTATGGCTGATTAATCCAGCAAACTGACAGATCATCCAAATCCGTCCGTCTAAAAAAAATTGGGTTTCTAAGTTAACTCGAATAAGATCTCTGTTCGTTTTCAATTTTATCTTTGGTAAACCAAAAAAAACGACTACTTCTTCCGAACACAAAAATTTGATATCATTTACCGAAGAAAACCAGACTAGAGATGAGAGAGAGGTAGAGTTTTTTTTTTTTTTTTTTT